>RJWT010000247.1:0-29098 GCA_004365215.1 Cuniculus paca | reverse complement strand
ATGCACCACCACATCCTGCTTAGCAAGATTTTTCCAGATGTAAAGTTCTAGAGTCCCAAACGCACTCTCACTTGTGATGTCGTCTACAAGCTTGGATCTCTCAGCCCACCTTCAGTCTCGATAATTCACCACAAGGACTCCCAGAACTGAGAGCTGTTGTATCACAGCCACAGCTCATCACAGCCAAAGGGCACATAATAAAATGAGCCAAGAAACCACACACAGTGCAGGTCCAGGGACGTCCAAGCCCAACTGTCCACTCGTCGCCTTCAGTCCAGTCATGGACAGCAGTCTTCTCAGAAACTGTGAAAATACACATTGAGTATTACACACCAGGAAAGCTCACCAAGATCTTTCTCTCCAGAATTTTTAGTAAGTCTCAGTTACGTTGACATAGTTGGCCATCCATGTGGCAGGATTTAGTCCCTAGAGCATCCAGAGGCTGGAGTGACACTACGTGTCTGAAAGCCCCCACATGAAGTCACACTGTTATCGTAAACTACCCAATATAAGCCAGAGCTGCAGGTTAATAAAGACACCCTTACCAGACAGAACTCAGGACCCGTAGGCACCGAGGACAAAGGCCAGACCTCTCTTTGGGTGAGGTTAACCTTCACAATACAAAAAATACAGACAAGATTATTCTTAAATTTACAGAGAGAGTGAAAAGAATTAAATTCCTAAAACAATTTTTTTTGGGAAAAAAAGAATAAAAAGAGAAGAATCAGTCTATTCAATTTCCAAACTTATGACTGGCAAAGATATGGAGAAACTTGATCCTCATATATTGCTGGAGAGAATGAACATAAGATGGCACAGTGACTCTGGAAACCCTGTGCCTGTTTCTTGAAAAACTAAACATGCCACCAACATATAAACCCAGCAGTTATACTCGGGTTTTCCAAAAAAATGAAGGCTTATGTTCACACAAAAATGTGCACATAATGTTTACAGCAGCTATATTACGGCATTGTTCAAAAAACTAGGAAAAAAAAAAAGCCAGATATCCCTCAGCAGGAGAATGAGTAAACAAATTGTTGCAGTATATCCATAGCATGGAATAACACTCAGCAATAAAAAGAGACAAACTATCGATATGCAGAACAATGTAGGTAAATCTCTAGAGAATTAAACTAAATGGAAAAAAACAATAGGAAAAGATGACATTCTATATGATTCCATTTATACAGTGTTTTTGAAATGACAAAATAGGAATGGAAAACAAATTAGTGGTTGCCAAAGGTTAAGAAGGGTTGGGAGCAGAAGGAAAATGACTGCAGCTAAAAAATGGCAACAGTTGGGCTCTTTCTGGTAATGGAATGTCCTATACCTTGAATAACATTGTCAGTGTCTTGATTGTCATAGTGCAGTCTAATAGTACAAGGTGTTACCACTGGGGGAAGAGATGAAAGAAATACAAGATTACTCTGTTATTTCTTACAGTTGCATATGCATCTAAAATTATCTCAGAGTTTAATTATAAACAGATTAATGAGTAATGGACCTACTACACTAGGTGCAAATGCTCTATGCAGAAAATACTAACGTGGCATTAGAGAAATCTAAGCAAATGGCACCTCGTTTGTTATCGGAAGACTCAACATCGTGTCATCTGGTCTGCTGTGACAGAACACCATAGGTTGCTCCCGTGGCTTACAAACACCAGTCATTTATTTCTCAGGGTTCTGGAGGCCGGAAGTGAAACATCAAGGTGCCAGCAGACCCAGTATCTGATGATGGTCTGCTTTCTGGGTCGTAGGTCACCTTTCACTGCCGCTTCAAGGGTCAGAAGGGACAGGGAACTCTCGGGGCCTGCACTCAGGGAACTCATGCAGTTTCTCCCTCACAACCTAAGCACCTCCTGAAGTCCCTGTGTTCAAATACCATCTCACCAGAGATTCGACTCATCACAGGATTTAGTTGTGGGGGTTGGGGGACACAAGCATTTAGCCTGTGTCACATAATATTGTAAATACAGTAGCTCTCCCCAAATTGGCCTACAAGCTTTAGTGCAGTTTGCAAACATTAAATGATTTGGGTAGTCTGTAATAGCTACTTTACCACTGGCCTGCTTTCTCCTTCTAGTGACCACAAATCAAAGGTCTATGCTTTTAAAATCTTACAAAGTAATTTTTAAAAACTATTCTGTGGATATAAAAGTTCATACATAATTTATCCATGTATTCAGAATACCAGTAGCACTGAACTATGTAAATTTACATTTTATCTTCCATGATCTTGTTTTTCCTTTGCCTCTTTAATTGCTAAATGAGAATCATCATCAATGTACAGAGGGTTGGGGATATAGCTTAGCGGCACAGGGCCTTCCTGGCAAGCCTAAGGTCCTGAGTTCAATTCCCAGTACCAAAAAAAAAGTGTACAGAATCCAATAGCAAAACCAGGTGTGGAGGTGTACACCTCTAATCCCAGCACTTGGCAGGCTGAGGCAGGAGGATCTCTGTGAGTTCAAGGCCAACCTGGGCTACACAGCAAGACCCTGTCTCAAAAAAAAAGCAAAAAAAGAAGAAAGAAGAAAATAGCAAGTTTCTATGTGTTACATTTTAATACTTACTAAGCAGCAATTTTATGGTGAATTCTGTTTAGGACTATCACTTATACAGCAAACAACTGTCATTATGTCCCAATTTTAAAGAAATTTATTTGTTTTAAATTTTTCTTACTAAAGTAAGCAGAGAGATGGGAAGGGAAGGGTACAAAAGAAGAAATGCATTTCTTAACTGTAAAGGCCAATATACAAATTTGATATAAGGTTAAGGTAGATTTATTAATTTGTGTTGAAGGTGAGTAAAATCTGACTCCAGCTTTCAAGAGACTTGCATAGAAATATCATCTCTAGGTGAATTTCATAGTCACTAGCGTCACAGATGTCCAGCCCCTGAGATTTGGCTTTAGAAGATAGGGATCAAGGTATTGCTTTCTAATATTAAAGCACAGAAGTTGATACAGAAAGACAAGACAATATGTTGAGTAAAAAAAGATATTTTAAAAAGGAGAGGTCTTAAGAATTTGGAAATGTTTAAGAGCCGGGGCTATAGCTCAGCAGCACAGCACCTGTCTGGCAAGCGCAAGGTCCTGAGTCTGATACCTGGTACCAAGAAAAAAACAAAAAAAGAATTTAAAGAGGTTTAAGAAATGTCAGCTTAGCAGGACATGGGAGGACCAGAGATACAAATGAATAGAAGTCATCAGGGCTGGGGATCTAGCTCAGCGGCCTAAGCGCCTGCCTGGCAAGTGCAAGGTCATGAGTTCAATCCCAGGTGCCGCAAAAAAAATAAAATAAATAAATAAATAGAAGTCATCATAACCCCAGAAAGAAGACTGGAGCTAGAGAATGGAGGCTGTTAACCAAATTAAGATATTGCTACATAATTTGATATATTATGAAAAAACCATTAGATAATAATGAGCAGAGGGGGTATAGGACACAAATGATACTTTAGAATTCTTCATTTATTAATAAGGGTACCAATAAAAGGGAAAAGATGGCAAACAGTGAAATGAGTTAAGAGGCTGGATTCTAAATGATACATTATTAAATCTAAATAGCAGAGGGAGCGGAAAGGAAGAAAGACTAGAAAAACTTTGCCGAGGTGTAATTGTCAAGATTTGTTAACTCGTTAGATCATAAAGCAGCAAATGAGGGGGAGCACAGAGTCAAAGATGACTCAGTCTCTGCAGGACTAGCTGAAAAACTGTTGTCCATTCGTAGAAATGAGGAACTCAAAGCTGGGCATGGGTGCGCACCCCTGTGATCTTGGGGGACTGAGCCAGGAGGATGGTGAGTTCAAGCCCAATCTGGTCTACTTAACAAGACCCTGTGGCCAAAAACATTTAAAAATTTTTCAAAAGGTGGGGGTAAAGCACTCAGTAGAAAAGCCTGGAAAATAAGCCCCTCACCTCTGTTTGCAGGACTATTACTCCATGATGATGTATTCCCCGTCCCAAAACCTCACTACCTCACAAAACAGGCTTTCTAAGGGATGAGAAACCAGAAGCACGTGCTTATATGACAGAAGCAGAATTGTTATGAAAATGTTTCCCATTCACTCCATTTTTTATTCACTACTTTGAAATATTTTACTAGGCTCCCTTTCAAATCTTCCTGCATATTATCAGTACTGTATCTTCGATTTTATTTGTTATACATGAGTTACCAGTAAATGAATTTTTGTTCTCTGAAGTACATAGAAAAATGGGCCCCAGAGACTGCTGTAAATGCAGGAGGACTTAGCAAATGCTATCAGGTAGGGCTACATCCGTCCCTGGAATGGCCCACACTTCATTTTCCACATACTAGCAAAGTGCTCTCAAAATGCAGTCAGAGTGCGTTCTCCCTGTTTGAAACAGCTTTCCTGGTGCACTTGCAATGAAATCCAAACCCTTCATCACGGCCTGCAAGATCTTACAAGCTTGGAGGCCGCCCCTCTCTGCACGTGCTCTGCTGCTGCCTCCTCACCCACCGCGCTTCTGCGACCCGCAGCCCGGCCTGCAGCACTCTGCCCGGCCCCCAGCTGCTCCCTCCTGCCATCGAGGCCGCAGCAGAAAACTGCTCCACTCAACTGAAAATGCCGACCACCTGCCCTCCCCTCTCCCCATCCTATCCTACCCCCACACACACCCTGGCCTTCCTACTCCACGTCTTTTGCATTTTCTTCATGGCAGTTCTAACACGAAGTTACCATGTTCTTTGGTTTACTTCTTCTTTTGTGTTGTTCTCTACTTGCAAATATGCTTCAGGAGCAGAAGGTTTATGGATCCTGCTCACCATTGCATCCTCAGCACCAAGAAACAGTGTCTGGATACAACAAACACGTGCACGAACGGGTGAATGGATCACTCACGGCAACTCTGCAAAAACGTGTGCCTATGAAATACATTCTTACAGGACAGTTGAGAAAGGGAGACCGTGAAACACTGAGGCCTTTGGAACTAGCACCTGGTTTAGTTTTGCTTTTCATAGTAAAATCACTTGGTAATTCATTCAGAGTTTTGCCTTGATGTTCCAGGTCTTACAGTTAGTTAGATCTTGTATCCATTTTGACTTGATTTTTGTGTAGTGCAAGATAAGGATCCAATTTCCCCATTTTGCAAGTGGAAATCTAGTTTTCCCAACACCATTTATTTGAGAAACAGTCTTTTTCCCATGTGTCCTCTTGGTGCCCTCATCAAAAATTAGTTGACTGTACATCTTTGGATTTAGTTTCAGGCTGTCTTTTCTGTTTCATTGTTTTTTTCTGTTTTCATGCCAATACCATACTGTTTTGATTACTGTAGCTTCCTAAAATAGTTTTAAATCAGAAAGTATGATGCTTACAACATCGTTTTATGGGGGTTTTGGGGGATTTTTTTGTTTTTTGTTTTTTCGGTGAGGTTTTTTTTGGGTTTGTTTTTTTTTTTTGGTTTTTTTCCTCAGACTTGCTTTGGGTAGTCAGGGATTTTGTGGTTCTGTATAAAGTTTAGGATTATATTTTCTATTTCTGTGAAGAAGTCCATTGGAATCTTGCTGGGGATTTGACACAACATGGGTGGACCTAGAAATAAGCCTTTAAGAAATATATTGCATGATCTCATTTATATGTAGAATATTTTCTTTAAGTCAAATATAGAGAGGTTATAAGAGTGGTTACCACTGGGCATGATAGTGCATGCCTGTAATCCCAGCACTTGGGAGACTGAGGAAGTAGGATCAGCTCAAGTTTGAGGCCAGCCTGGGCTACATAGTAAGACCCTGCCTCAAAAAAAAACAAAAAGTTGTTGTTACCATGGGTGGGGAGGAGCAGAAGAAATAGGGGACCATAGGTCAAAGGATAGAAAGTACCAGATGTATAAGACGAAAAAAGGATAGAGAGCTAACGTACAGCATGAGAGCTATAATTAAGAAAATTGTAATGTATTCAGAATTTTAATTGATAACTAGATTTTAGCTGCTCTCATCACGTAAAAGTAACAGTGAGTTAAATACACACACAAAAAACTCATGCTTAAATAATATTAAAGTGGAATAAAATGCCAGAAGAAAGTGACAGAGGGAAACTGGAAAGGGAGAACTTTTGCCCACACGGGGCGAAGCTTCAAAGGGAAATGGTGAATCTGTCCTGGGGGCACCTCTGAAAGCAGAATGTGAAACAGGAGTTAAAAACAGAAGCAGGCTTGGGATAAGGCTCAGCAGCACAGCGCCTGCCTGGCAAGCAGAAGGTCCTGAGTTCCATTCCCAGTGCCGAAAATAAAAAGAAGAGAAAGCATATCTACACTAGCTATCTGGGTTCAGTGGACATTTGGAATAATAAAAATGCATCCAGTTGTTTGGGACCAGGTTAATTAATAGTGAAAGGTTTGCACCAGGGTTTAGTGTGAGAGATCCCCAGCCACTAAGGGCCGTCCACTCCACCTCATGAGTAAGTTTACTTCCCAGTGTCCTAAGCAACACTATGGCCCTCCCTGCCCTCCTGTCTCCCACCAGTGATGAGAGATACTTGGCAGAAAAGTTGCTAAACCAAGGACAGGCTTCCCAAGAAGCTGCAGATGACCTAAAGTTTCCACCCCTGATTTCCAGCCTTTATTTCAGCCTCCCTCTCTCTCCTCTCGGAGGTCATTTTACATCAGTGCCTTGGGGTTTCAACTCAGTGGGAGTTGTAAGGGGCTTGCAGCCCTGTTAGTGATGGCCGGGCTGGCCTGCACCCCAGGTAAGCTAACAAGGCAGTGCAACCCGGCTTTCCTTTCACAGTCTCAGTGAACACCCACCCCTTCCCTGCCTCTGTGTGGCAGTCCTCCTCCATCTGATTTGCAGGGTCTCTATTAAGAGCCCTCCTCTTTTCAAATATTGTTAAATTGGTATTTTTTTAATACTATAGTATTCTTAGAAATTCTAGAATTCACTGTTAAATAAAATTTAGTAGTCATATATATATATATTTCTTTTGAGAAGGTACATTATTTTTCAGTGCTCTGATATTTCTCTGATTCTTTATAACTTTCTAAAAATAACTGCTGGTGAGCTCATAAATTCATTAGTTAATCCCACTGGGATTCAATAATGCATATTACAGACCTTCTGATTTTTATATATTAGATTTTCTCAAGAATTCCCTTACCTGTTATTATCAACATAGCTATATTGACAGGGTCTTCATTACTTCC
Organism: Cuniculus paca; assembly: GCA_004365215.1. NCBI lineage: Eukaryota > Metazoa > Chordata > Mammalia > Rodentia > Cuniculidae > Cuniculus > Cuniculus paca. Next base: position 21,940 of record RJWT010000247.1, on the reverse strand, counting down.
TAATTGCCCATACTTCTTTTTCTTGTTAAAGATCAATTTTTAAAATCAAGCCTTGTCATTTTGGAAGTGCCATAGACATGTTACCCTGTTAATATTAATGCGCTTCGTATCTCTCTAGCTTCTTTCCTCCCTTATCACGAGAATTTATGTAGGTTATTCATGACCTTTTGCTTTAGAAGTGCATTCTTTTGGGGGCATGGGGTACACGGTGAGAAGAAGAGGGTATGTGCTGCTGTTTTTTGCCTCTGCAATAAAGATTTTTAAAAGATCCTTCATATTTTAATATGACTTTGTAAACAGTGATATTCCCTATTCTAAACAGAACCTAACATGTAAATTATGCATAGATAGTTGAAATTATTCCCTGACCTTTTGGTGTGAGACCATGTAAAATAAAGTGACTAGCAGTAATTGGAACAGTGAATGACTAACCAAGAAATTCTTCTGATTTATCTCTTGGTAGTGAGTCATGCCACAGGCTGCCTGTCAGCCTGCTTACTGTTTACTATTTACTGTTTATCAGTCACCTTCATCTCTGACCAATCTGATGTGTGTGTTTGTGTGTGTGACATGAACTGTAGTCTGTCAGACATTTCATGCACCACCTAAGGAATGAAATTTTGCTTTCTTAGAGAATTCTTCCCTCTAGTAAGGGACTCATGAATAAGGTAAATAACCTACTTCTTCATTTAAACATATTCTACTTATAGGACTAGGACAGCCTCTTAGTGAGAGGGCCTGTGCTTAACTTGCAGAAGGCCCTGGGTTAAGTCTCCAACCCCAAAACAAACAATTCTATTCATATATAACTTTTTAAGACAACTGCTACATAAAAGGGATACAGCTTCAGAGTAGTGTACATCTGCCAAAACAAACATCAGGATTTGGGGTGGTAACTTCATAGCATACTTTGGCATCATTTTTACCCCACCATCAACCTCTCACAAAAAACTCCTAAGCACTGAGATCAAATACAGAGGTGTTTGGACAAAGCTAACTTTTGAGAAACACTGGGGCTGGGGTTATGACAGGAAGACAGAAGGGCAATATGTAAGACAAAGATACTATTCTGTTCTTTGAGCATTCTGCTAGCAGTATCTTTTCCAACCATTTTCTTGTTTAATTTCTACAAGCTATTATATGAATGTAACTCCCTTCTATGTCAGTTCCATTACAAGACAGTTTTCTTAAATATGTAGTCTTTGGGGAAAACAAATGATACATTTTAGCAATTTGATCTTTCTCATATGATTTATAGTCTCATCCTTCATACTTAGGGTTTCCAATCCTTTGACCATTTGTACCACCTTTACTGCCTTGAAATTGGCTACAGTTCATTTTCTAAAACAAGTGATAGTCAAGGATAAATATTCAGTTAGTATTTTAATTAGAAGATCCCCTTCCTGTCAGTTATTTCACAATGAATAACATCATTGACAAATAGTATTTGTGGGGCAAACATAAGGAAAATAAAAGATAGGTATTACCTGATGTGTACAAAGATAAAAGAGATAGAGTTCAAATTATTGGGCAAATTAGTCTCTAAGGTAGTAAAAAAGAATTATTCATTTTTATTCAAGCTGACCCTGAATATCTAAATACTTCCTACTATAACAAATAGTACATAGTGCTTTTACTATGGTGAAATGAATTTCAGAGTAAAATAATCTGCTTGCAAGATTAAGTCACTATACAGCTGTCGTTAATATAAAGGAGGAAAATATATATATATACAGGAAAAGTAAACGTAATTCACAATAAAATGAATATGCATTTCAATATTTAAAGTACTCTGGCAAATCTACATGAGAAGGCATAATAAAAATAGTCAGATACTTGGTCCTGTACCCAGAATCACCGTGAATTCGACAGCTACAAATGCAGGCACATACAGGTATGCTGAATAGCGACTGAAGTACCATGGACAGCGGTACTTCACGTCCACGTTTTCTCTCGCAGGGTAAACCGTGGTTGGTAATCTTCTGAAAAACACAAAGTACACAATATCCTCAGTTTACAAGGTAATCACACTCCTAGAAAATTGAGTATATGTGAAAGTTGCACAAAAAGTACTTTGAGTCTATTTGCAGAACAGATTCAACTCTAAGCTCATATAATTATAAATAGGTTTTTCAACTACGTGAATAGCTGTGGCACATTTAAAAACCATGTGGGCTGCTGAACGGTTCATCATGCTGCACTGCCCTGCAAATAACAGGATGTCCACCCTTCCTTGACCTTCTCCCACTCAATGCCGATAGCCTCTTCCAATCACTTGGCCACCAGAAATATTCCCACCAATGTCCACGATAGCTCCAGAGGCCACTACCCTCAAACCACTGCTTGAGACCAAACAAAGCCACTTTTCCCAATGAAGCACCGTGACCCTTTACTTTTACTCTTACACCGAATTAGTTTTATAGATTAGGAAACTGAATTTGAACCAGAATGAACTGTCCAGCTAGAATACGTAAGCCTGCCAATCCAAAAGGATACAGCAAACATTCCCTGAGAACTGGCCGGTAGTTAGTGTGAGAGAACACTTTACTGCCTACTTTATGTGTGGCCCTCTGGACTGGAAAATGGGGGTTTGAAGAGTGAAGAGAACTTCACAGTCCATACAATGGGGAACTTTTGATAGGGATAATGTTGTGGTAAAGGAAATCTCCTGCACCCTCTGCAAACCTATGTTTATTGCTTGTAAATAACATGGTTAGTGCTAAATGGACTGGTTCCCCTGTTACTGCCACATCATTGCAATTCACTAATAAATGGATGCTTCTTTTATTTAAACTTCAACCTTTAATATCCTACTATGAGCACATAATTTAATAATGGCTTAGTGTTTCTGTATTGATGGAATGAATAGCACAACTCTTAACTTCCCCGAAAATGAAGTATTTTTTAAGTACTAGAAAGCTGTTCTGAGAAGTTGCCATTTATTGAGCAATGTCATGAGTAGATTTTCATATTAATTTGTAAATATTTTCATAAGGCTTTATTATCCATGAATTTTTTTTTTTTTTTTGCAGCACCAGGGATTGAACTCATGACCTTGCACTTGCCAGGCAGGTGCTTAGGCCGCTGAGCTAGATCCCTGGCCCTGGTGTTTTTGAGACAGGATCTCACTATGCCACTCAGGCTGGCCTTGAGCTCACTTTGTAGCCCAGGCTAGCCTCGAACTCACAATGATCCGCCTGTCTCAGCCTCCCGAGTGCTGGGATTACAGGCGTGAGCCACCACGCCCGGCTTATCCATGAATTTTTAAAACAACCTCCAAACATATTTGAAATGTGTGCATGCAACCCAAAATGGACTTGCAGTTATCCAACTTCCAAATGCTATTTTTTAAATTATTAAGGTATATTTCCAAAAATTTGGAAAAGATATTTTTGTATAAGATGTTCATATTGTCATTCTTTAGAGAGAATTCTACACTTACACACACACACATGCACACACCACTCCATAATTCAGTTGATGACCTGCTTACTAATTCCCTTCCTCTAACAGATGCACACAGTCTCCTTACTTATACTCTGAAATTGTAGGGGTACATGTGGAGAGCCAGCACCGGTACTCAGTTACCTCTGGGATTCTGATCTTTTCAGCCCAGGACTAATCAAGCAGAGAGTCATCATAAGCTAAAGCTAAAAAGCTTTTGTAGTAATTTCATCACGAGGGAAATTTGCTCATCCTTCAGAAAGACTATCACCAGGAAAGAAGAAATAAAGGAGTTAAAATTGCTTCAGACCATTGACTTCTTAAGTCCCTCTAGATTCATAGATTGAATTGGCTTTCAAGGGTGGGAGGAACTATAAGAGGACTTCCCTGACAAATCCTACAAATTGATCATAGCCGTGGTAGCACTCGTAGGTGTAAGTGTGACCACTGTGGGGGAAATGCCAGATGAGGCTAGAATCTTGAGAAACAGGGAAGAAAAGAGACAATTAGCACCTCTTTTTTTGTTTTTTGTTTTTTTGGTTTTTTTTTTTTTGCTGATTGATTTTGGAGGTGGGTGTTCTCTGAGAGTGCCTTTCAAAGAAAGAAACACAGTTGATTTTTAAAAATTGTTTATCATTATAAGTGCAATGTAGTAGTTGTTGTTGAACTAAAACTAGGACTGGAAACACTACAGGAAAACAGGCAGACATATTTTATAAACCTTCCCAGAAACTGGGCTTCCTTCTAGATGTATTACAGAATTTTATTTAAAGTAGGCAGGTCTGAGGGTATCTAGAACTTTTCACTCATGTTTGAAGAATGTAAATCCTTCCAAATTCAATAGGATCCGTTAAGACTATCATTTGAATAATTCCATAAAAATAATAATAAAATATCTGGATGCCCCATCTGGATGTCTTAAATAATTTGAAATTGTATACACCCATTGATGGAGATAGATTGATTGGTTGATTTCTTGTCAAGAATTCTACTAGAATTTGTGAGAAAACAGGCATTTAACTTTACCAAGATAAACTTATATTCACCCTTGCCTTCCATCAAATAATTTGAATTTTGCCTGAAATGAGTAAGTAGACAGAGAAATGATCTCTTTTTTTTCGTCTGAGTACAGTGGTGTTGTGGTATTTCTCAAGGGTGTGACTTCCGTTTGGATCTGAGTTCCAGATGCATGCTCATAAGGCCAGAGGAGAGGAGGACACGGGCACCTCTGAAGGGAGGGGATCCCTAGTGGGGCCAGCGCCCACAGATAAGTCACAAGCACAGACTGTAGCTTTCTGCTCTCTGGCCCACCGACCGCAGCCATAGCATCCTTATTGTTGTAACTCCCAGATTGTGATACTGTCACAAAACTGTTGCTAGGCAACAAATGTGGTTACCAGGTCTCAGCGAATAGCTGAAGGGGAAAGCGAAGTGTTGCACCATTGTAGAGTAACCATAGCAATGACCTACTATTACAGACTAGAGAATTATCATTAACAATGGTAAAGTATCACACAGAGGCCCTGAGTTCAGAGACTTCTAAGCAGTATCTCTGCATAATTGAGTGATATAGGAAAATATTTCAACTGTTTCAAGGCTGGCCATTCATTATATCTACGTAGGAGTCTTTGTAATTATTTTTTATTTTTGAATTTTTAAAAAAATTCAGTTATAAAGCAATTGATTAAATGATAAAAGCTAGCATGTTATCCAACACAGACTAATGTATTTCTTAATCTATCCCCATGCCTGTATCTGTGTTATCAGCGTTGCCTGTCTCACACTAAAAGTAGATTTGATTTGAAAAAGCAGTATACATTAATATTAAATCAAAGCCACAAAAGAAGCTTCAGTAAAATAAAGTGGCCCTGTGTAAACTGACAGCTAACTTGAGTTTTTAAAAGTGGAATTCCTCTTGCCACAGTAGGAGGCCTAAATGCTCTTTTAGTAGCTACTGCGTTGATTTTTTTTTTTTTAGCGTCTCTAAATCTGCCCCCAAAAAACCTGTAAAAAAAAAATGTCGCCTGCGAGGACGTTGCAAGCACCCTCCTGTCTTCTACTGCCGTCTTTCCCTGGGCATCCCGTGCGTTGTGGTCCCCGCCACCTGCGACCTCGCCGAGGCAGAGGTCCAGCGTCGCAGCCCCTGGCGAGGACAGACCCGAGTCCCCCCTCGGGGAGCCCGGCGCTGAGTGCCCGCGGGTGGGCGTGGACGCGGGATCCCGCGCGCCGGGGAAGCCAATCCCGCGCGCGCCGCCGGGAGTGGGTGGGGTCGCGGGGGCGGGGGGCGGGGCCCGCGCGCGCTCCCCCATTGGCCCGCGGGGACCCGGCCGCGCCTCCGCGACCCGCGGGCCAGGGCCGGCCGTGCCGGGCGCGCCCGGGACTCGGGGGCTCGGGGACGCGGGGACTCGGCCCCAGCGGCCTGGGCCCGGCCGGCGACGCCGCTTCGTAACCGCCGTGTGTGTCTCTCCCCGCAGGCACCGACCGGCACGAGCTGACGTCCTGGAAGAGCTTCCCGTCTATTTTCCGGTTCTTTGCCGAGGCCGCGGAGGCCAAGAGCAGCGCGGCGAAGCCGGCGGCCACGCGCCGCTCGCAGCGGACGCAGCCCGAGGAGCTGTGAGCGCCGGCCGGACCGAGCGCCGGCCTCATTAGCTTGCTTTCCGCCCAGAGCGCGGTCGCGGTGTTCGCGTCTGGGCAGCGTTTTGCGTTATTTCTAGATGAGTGCAACTGTCAAAGCAATAAGGCTGCGGCGGCCGCGTCCCGGCCGCGCTCGGAGCCCACGGCAGGGCCGAGCGGGGCCCCGCCCGGCTGCACGGCCAGAGCGCTCCAGCTAGGGCTCCCCGTCCCCGCAGGTAGCTTAGACTCCTCTGTCTCGCCCTGTCCCTCCCTGTCTCCCTCTCCCTCTCCCTCTCTTCCTCTCTCTCCGCCTCTCCCTCTCTCCCGCCCCCTTCTCCCTCGCCCTCTCTCTGTCTCTGCATCAGTCTGTCTTTCTCCGTCCCTTTCTCTCTCTCCTCTCCCCTCCCCTACCCCCCAGGAAATACCAAATTTAAATTCACAACATGAATGCCACGAGGCACTGCAGAGTACTTTTGGGAGTGCAAATTGTTCTCTCCCTAACGATCTATTTTCATTTCGAGACCAGAAGAAAAACTTTGCATAAAAGTCTTATAAAATACCGAATCTGCATTACTGCTGAAAATCTTTGCCAGTTGAGTGTGAGGCTGTCTGCAAGTCTCTCATTTCAGAAGACACTGTCTAAATCCAGACATAATGAGCAGATCCTTTAAGGATAGGTGTGAAAGGTCCCACTTTCCGCGGAATTTCCAACTTTATGATTAGGATTGACTTTGCTTTTTAAATATGTACTGTGTGTTGAGTGGCACTGTAATTTAGATAGCACACTTTAGTTTTACTTTTTGAATATTGCTGTGGAGCAGGGTTTGGGTGGGTGTGGTTGTGATGTTGTTAATCCTTACTAGAATGGTCTACTTTGAACCCTTTTAGAGATAGAATTTTTTTATTGTCATCAGGAAAATGTAACTTGTGTACTCTGGAGCCTTTTCCTTCTGAAAGGCTAAGTAGGGCTAAAATGATTCTTTCAGTTTTATTCTCCAAGGGGAAAAGAGACTTGGTGGAATAGATTTTCACATCCAAGTCCAATGGTGTAATTTTTAGTACTCCACTTCCTCTGTAGGACTTTTTGCCCTACAGTTTCAACAATTGAGTATTTTAATCCAGCTCTGATCTGGCCAACACTGTGAAATACAAGTGATAAAATAGTCAAGATTTTGCTGACTTTCAAAGTTAAGTATTAAATTTGACATTATCAGTTTTTAATTACTTGAAGAATGTAATTATCTTGTGAAGATTGTTTCTAACAGACAAGGTCCTGAATTTAATATTTTTCATTCTTTTTTAAAGTGTATGCAACAATTGATATGCCTGCCTTATTTGAGGACATAACATGTACCCAAAATGACTTAGAATTCTCTTATGCCTCAGAGAAATAACCTGAAATCAGTCACCTCACAGATAAACGTTTTTATATTATTAGCCAATTTCAGCAAGTTTTAAAAATGGTAATATCTGATACATTCATTCATGAGTCCAGTAGTTTGAATGATGGCAGATTAAAGTGATTTTTTTCCAGTGGTTGCGTCTGTGTATCTTTTGATGTTATTTAAGCAGAAATAACATAAAAGGAAAAGTCAAAATGGCATTTTACCCAGCTGCTGGATGGTTTAAAATGTGCAAACCCAACAATGTCAAGCACATTGGTCTGTGATACTGACCCTTTTTATCTGATCTTTCTTATTTTAAAAGTAACAGTAGACTGTGTAAAGTGATGGTATCTTCCAGTGAGAGGAATTGATGTGGATTGAATATATTTTTCCAAGTGTTATAAATTGTGTGGTGTTTTCAGTATATGAAAATGTTCACATAAAGCTAATTTTGTGACATTAAAAAAAAACAACACTCGTGCACTGCTAAATTTGTGAAGCTTTTGCAACTGAAGTAAAGAAACTTATAAACCAAATGATTCCTATTCCTCTCTCCAATTTTCTCACCTCTTTTTAAAATCCTTTACTTGTAACTAGACAAAATCACTGTTTAATTGCCTTTAATACTTTAAAACTACTGGATTGTAAGGCCTTGTTTAACTATGTATAGAGAGCTATTTGCAAACTTAAGTTGTGTAAATGTGCTTTCTACTTATAACTCTATAAGCTGTGGCAACCCAGAGGGAGCTAGGGAAACTATTCCAGACCACCAGCTGATAACTGATCAGATCCCTTGGGAAGTAGGATTTTTTTAACTTGTTGATTGTGGGCCTGTTGCTATAAACATAGTAATACTGTTCACCTCAGTCTTCCTGCGGTAACAGCAAGCAGCTGACCGTCGCCTCCCTGCGCAGGCAACCAGACTTAACAGTGCTTCTCTGATCCTCTCCTGTGTTGGTTTCTTTGGAAAGGTCTTTAAGTGGTTAGAGGTTGAAAGTTAGAATATGAATGTTTTATTTCAATTGTATACTTAGTTTTTAGAGCAAGTAGAATGGGAAAGGAGTTCTTGACAAATCTGAAGTTCAAAATAGTTCAGCTGAAATTTAAAAGCCAGATAAGCTTTGGGGCTTTCTAAAGGTACCTGATCAAGCAGTTCTTAAAAGTCTTCATGGATGTTTCAAAGGTGGGCCATCTACTTGTAATAATTGTCCTTTGCTCCCATTTCTGCCTTGTGCTTCAACCCAGATTGCATTCTTGTTTATATGTCAAAAAGCAAAATTAAAGCACAGGGGTTTCCTATATATCTTATACTTCTGTTTATCATTTTAAAATAAAAAGTTTTCCCAATAAGCAACTGTGTATTATTCTTGTTCAGAAGTTCCTGTATTCACAAAGTGTATACAAATTTTAAAAGCTGGACTATAAAGGAATAATGGGACAGCACTTGTCAACTTTTAAGCTTTCTAGTTACTATTACTACTATTATTGCTGTAAAGTAATATCCAAACTTCAACTTTATCACAGTTTGGCTCACATTTTTCATAAAGCTACCATTTTAAGTAATTTGTTTTTAATACTTCAACATCTCCTTAGCAAGGAAATTTCAACAACACATAATCTATAGGTAAACGTGTTTTCCAAAGCAAGTCTAATGAGATTAAATTGCTCCCAAATTCTTATACCTAGGTCGTTGATGTACTGTATCCAATCTAAAATTAACTTGTTTATATTTATTTTACAGCTATTCCTTCCTTTAAATTACATAACTTCTTTGAGAGGATGTGGGTGACTAGATACATTAACTATATTCGGTCCTAATAGTTTATTATTTTATGTTTCTCTGGATTATCTGGAGCTCCATTTCAGACGTGTGTGATGTCTCTTGTTAAATCATAGTTTTTATTGTGAATTGATGAGTTTCTCTTAGTGGCTATGCTTCTAATTCATTTAAGAAGGATTACTATTACAGCAAGTGTAAAAATTCTCAAAAACTTTCCCCATGATTCTGTGGGAAAAAAAAATCTTTAAATCAATGTGAGGCATTCTCATCTTTGAAATATGGGTGGCAAAGGGGGGATAATGGTGGTAGTGATTTTTATGATTACTTATTAGGGACTGTAATAATATAAAATAAAAGACACCAGGAGGTACTCCCTTTCAAAAATTGAATACTTTTTCCTTCCTTCCTTCCTTGTATAGAATGACTGAGTGGGAGTCTCTTGAATTGTTCGTCTTCCTTTTATCTAATATTCTATTAATCTCCAAAAAGATCAGTTTGAGACTGAGAAAAGGTTTTTAATCAACACTTCACAGAGCCTAAAGCTATCCTACCTAAAGCATCAGCTTTGTTAGGCGGTTTGAGATTTAAAGCGTTGCAACTGTCATGCACTGTACTGAAGTAAAGAATGTACACCAAGTGGAAGATGTTGAAAAGGGGGAAGCAGCACAAAGTCGATTAACAGAGTTTCAAGAATAGAAGCAGTCATCAAAGCATTCCAGCATTTATCTTGAAATCTATGTAGGGTTAAAAAAAAAAAGCAACAATGATAATTTTAAACCCCACACTTAGGAAGGATGAGTGTTGATTTAATTGATTCATTTGGATCGATGTTTTTAAAGTTTCACACCACTGATCTTTCATGTAGTGATGTCTTTAGCAGTCAGTGGTCTGACATGAGCCTTCTCGGATTTCATCAGTGGGGCTCTCCATGACATCTAAAATTATGCAACAGCCTGTGTGCTGGTAACTTTGGAGTTGGGAGGCCTTGATGCCTAAGTGCATGATTAGATTGAAGAACTCTTATCAATTCTTAGTACAAAGGTTTTATAGGAGTAAAAACTGTAAGTGAACCACAAAGGGTAAAGAATTACTGAATAGGAGAAAGATGACCTGAAACTTTAACCCTTCAGGAGACATCACAGAGTGACCAAGTATTTTCACCTTGAATATAAGAAGCTTCAAAATGGAATTTGGACTTAATGCATGAGACCTTCCAGGCAACTTTTCCCAGTCTCATCCCTTGAGCTTGTGGGAAAGCTTTTATTATATTCTTTGGATTATTGGAATTGAGTTCTGTTGAAAACATGAAATGTCTCTAGAAAGAAATCTAGAGAGGTCCTACATCTTTCTTTCCAGACCATTCAGCTTTTCTTCCTTAGCAGTTGCATTGGGTAATATGGGAAACCATCATAGGTAAAATAATGTTGAACTGTACTTTGTGACCAGCCTGCAGTACCAATACAAAGAATCTGAAATGAAAAGACAACCAATGCCCCAAGAATGATATGTCTCTTTTTAAAGTTTACAATTTGAATAATGAACTTGGATAGAAACTTGGCAGGAAAATAAACCATGGCACCATCACACCACCAACCATTTTCACGTTTCTGTCCAATTTCGGAGTGCATGTGTTTGTGAGTATTTCACTAGATCAGTGACAGCTCTTTATTTGCATAATTATATGCTCTGGTCTGAAGAGAAAACTAACCCCCAAATTTCATGGGTCACCAAACTGCAACAATCAATGTTTTATCACGTATGCTAAGCAAAATCTAAGAAGCTATATGAAGTTTCTTGGGGAGTTTTTACTCCTCAGAAAATTAAAGAGTTTTCCTCTCCTGAATAGATTCAAAATCTTTCCAAGTTCTTTGTAACTGAATTCTGTTTGAAGGCAAAACTAGAGATTAACATGTAGATCTGCATCGTAGACCCACTAGCATTACTTCAAAGTGGCTTAAGAGCAGCATTTTTGGTGCACTAAACTTTTAAATTCTAAGTACTGTCTTTCATGCTATAAGGAAAATTTATTTGTCAAATTATGATTAGCCAAAATGAAGTCTGAGTTAATCACCATGAATGTAAAGTTCATTTCCTTCATTAAAGTAACTCAGGGTTTTTTAAAAAGACATAATATTAAAATGTGCATGTAAGCACATATATGTATGTACCTCACACACATGCGTATCCATCCATGGGGTATATGTGTCCTTTCCCGTCTGTTCCACCTGAAACACAGACAACATAAAAATTATGTACATGCTTATTTGGTATCTGTAACATAGGTGCTCAGTATATGTTGGTCACTATGATTGTTTTTAAAAATTTATTTCTACTAAATAAAATTTTCAAGTTCAAACTCTGTAAGACATTGCAGTAAATACTTTTAAATGTCTCAAGTTATTTGCATCTGTAAATTCTCTACTTACTTGTAATGTGTATTTGTGTGTAAGGGTGACTTTATTTTATTAAACAAAAATTGATTTAAACTGTTGATGTCTTTTATTTGCAGATTATCTGCCAAATTTGAAATACAACAATACAGAGAGGCATATACAGTGATTTTTTTATGGCGTTATTAAAATCCTGGAAAACACCCCCTTGCCTAGATTCTTAAGGAATATACAGGGTGTATTATCTGATTTTCCAAAAGGATTTAGATGTGGATTTTATTTAAAAACACATAATGCAATGCCTTTTATTTGAAGTAATCTGTCACTTTCTACATCAGACAACTTACTGTCACCCAGAAAAACACTAGGAAAAAATAAACGTGTGAAGGAGAAATGTAAGAATTGCATAATTTGCAAGTATTTTATTCTCTATCTGAAAGAGAATGAGAGGTCTATTGCGGTCAAGCATCAGAAATTTTATAAAATGTTCCTATCATTTCAAGTGAAAAGAAAATAAATTTCTCCCAAGTTTTTAATTAAAGTTAAATTACAAATGCCAACATTTTCTTGGTCTTATAACCTAAAAACTTTAACCTCCTCTTGACCTCAACACTACCTAAGATCACCACACCTCACCTTTATTGCTGTTCTTTTGAAATGTTTGCCTAGTTACACCTCCTCTAACACCCTCCCTTATCATTCACCTCCCCAGAAATTGTTGGCACAGAAGGTCTTGAGTTCCTCTAGCTGAACATTCCTCAAAATTGAATCTGTAAAAACAAATAAATTCAAGTTGAGCATTTTTGTCAAAATGAGTTGGTAACCAAATGAATCAAAATATAACTATATGTTTGGAACTATGTTCCTCTAAGTTAGAATTAGTTGCATTTTATTTTATGTTATAAACTCTTCTAAGGAAAGTAATGAGCAATATTTACACCTACTTACTTTTCCTTCTCTATTTGACCTTTGTGAGAACATTGCTTAGAGTATCAGGGCTCTCAGTTTTCTACTCTGCTAAGAATACAGAAAAAAACTGTTATTTCCCATTGAAGTCCACACTTGAGAGGATTGACCCTATATCTAAAAGGCCTAGGTCTTTCCTTTTTATCATTTTCATTTCTTTTTGCTCAAGTACCACCTAATCCCATTGTGTCTGAAAAGGCTATCTCTGATCCAGTTCATCTTCATGTACCTCCAAAGAATTTTTCAAAGGCTTATTTTCTTTTTTAACCATAATGAAATAAATGGCCTTTTTCCAATAAATGTTCACACTCTCTCTGGGAACTTGGATAATCAGGATTTATCAACTGAAGAAATATTGATGGTTTGTTGTGGTGGTTTTGTTTTGTTTTGTTTTCTCTTGCTTTGCTTCAGTAAATTACTTAATATTGTCCCTGGGAATAACCAGCTCTAAAAATAACCCTAGCACAGAGTGTCACAATTTGGCTTTCATACGGTTTTGAAAGAAAACCATTAAAATTGCATTGATCTTACAAATATTGATCTAGTGCTTGATATCAAATATCAAATGAGATGCTGTCAGTGGCTGCTGATCATTGTGTCAGCTGTTTAAATTCATGTCCTCTTCCTTCTTCATTGTCACATGGTTTCAAGTTGCTGAGGCTAAGATTTTCATAATTAAAACAATTAAGATCAATTTTTATTCCTGTTCTTCACATTTCTAGTTTGACCAAACATATTTAACAGTCTACCTGTTTGTCACACAATGGGGAGGGGGTGCTACAAGAATGTGACTCCTTACTAAGTAGGCTATGTGTCTAGTTAGTTCTTTGTCCTAATTTTGAAATAATTTACCTATATCCTACTTTCTGATCACCTGCTTTTTTAAGGAATCAAATTTGTTTTGTTAAAAATGCAGCTGTTAGAATGCCATTTTAGAACTTAGAATGAGTTCTTAGCCATTTCTTAATTCATACATGCACGACCGTAGGCGACTTGCTTCTTTTACTTTTGCTGACAAATATATAAATATATCATTTGGCAAAGTATGCCGTTTAAAGAATTATTTAGGCAAAATTGAAAAAATATATATAGTACTTTCTCAATAAACTCCTGTTATCTAGCAAGGTCAAGTCATGCTTTATTTCCTATCAAATCCGGAAGTGGTGAATTGCTTTTGGATATGTGTAGAATCTCAAATCATTCTTTTTCTTTTCACTCTCCTCTTTACTTTGTATATCAGCAATTGCTGATTACATTACTTTGAAATGTGGAGCATCGTAAGGAAGTCTCTACCTATCATGACGGTTTAACACCGCTCTCTAAGCATGAATGAATGAGAAGTGAGGAATAGAATCCTCCTAGAGTACAGTTGAAACTGTACAGCGCACTGGTAATTTCCACATTGCAAGGTAGGAAAAAAAAAAAGTCTTAACCGGTCGAGTTGGTGTCCCTTTCCTTTTACACCTGGGCTCGGTTTGGTGCGAGCAGAGTGAAGCGAAGGGAAACCGCGCTCTCCCCAGCACCATGGACAGCGCCCAGCGTGCCCCCGGCCCGCTCTTGGCCGGAACCCCAAAGTCCCTGCCTCGCCAGATTCCCTTCTCTGGCCACTCCCCCCACCCTAGAAAACTGGCTCCCGAAATCCTAGGATCGGAGCCCAAAAGGACAGTGAGTTGAAAGTGTGCGCAGTTGGCGGGTGGTGAGTCTTGTTTGCTGCAAGCCCGGTGTTAATCAGAGCGCCCAAAGTTGTCACACCATTCCCTGCGCGCGCGTCTCCCCAGCTGCGTCCAGTCAGTCCGCGCTCCGAGCAGCGCCACTCAGGCATTTTTATGGTAAGGGTCTTTCCTCCTCCAGCCTTCACTTTTCTCCCATCAACTTTTCACCACTGCCCCTTTGACTGGCCAGATCTGTGCGGACTGTAGTGTGAGACGTCTGCCTCAGCCGGGAGCACCTTCTGCCCGGGTTCGTGATCTCAGTCCGACAGATCTGCCTTCCAGAAGACTCCCCAAGCTCGGGGCCCTTGGTCCCGGCTCCGCGGGGCCGGAGCCGTGCGGCAGCTCGGGCGCGCCGGGCACTCACTCACTGACTGGTGCCTTGCAGCCCCGGAAAGCGGGCTCCGCGGCTTTATCTCGCGGCCCGGCCGCGCACTGAAAACCCTGACAGCAACTTCTGTGACTGCAGCCGGAGGGGTGGGCCGGCTTGGGACCCGCGGCTTCCTCTCCTTTGCAGACCTCAACTCCTACCTGTGCGTTTCCGCACACCTCCCTGTGCGGCTTTCTTTTGCACTGTCGCGACACGCCAAGTACAAGGAAGGCAGATCACTTTCTGTGGGGTGTCTTTTTCACTGCTTGATCGCCCTGGCAACTCTCGAGGTGCCACTCCTAAGACAAGACTAGTTTTTTAAAGATTTCAAATTGCACTGTGTTGTATTGAAAATCGCCCCATTTGCTGGTCTTTGAGTGAAATCGCTCCTCTCTCACCAGGACCCTACTCTGCTCATCCACTCTCTTGAATTAACACTGAGGACAAAAATATTCCATTTAGAGCACGTGAGACGCCCAAAACAGATTTCTATTAAAGATCAATTGTACAAAAGTGGTTTTAAACCAACTTAATCCAAACTTCTCTAGAAAGAATGAAAGGAAAAGCAAGAAAGGGAAGACCCTGGTATCTTAAATTAAGGGGTTTCTTTCCTATAAAACATCCTCAATAACCCGATTTCAAAATTATATCTGTGTAGTAACATGGATTAACATGGATAATTTCAGGATGAAACTATTCTCTGATGTAGTATAACAATAAAAAATTTCCGTGGATTCGAGTTTAATAGCAATTTAGCCTCAAAGTGCTGTATTTTTCTGTCCTTTAAGGCACACAAATGTTTCATTAACTCTTTCTTTGGTCAGTAATTCAATTTGTTTTCTCAGAAGTGCCATAAACACCACTTTCTCCTACAGCGCTACTTACACAAACTTTTTGCCCTTTCCTAGTCTGCAAAGTAACTGCTGAAATCTTTCTTCCTAAAGATTTGTTTTCCTCATAGTTGGGTCATTCTTTCCGTGTCGAGAGTCGTTTTGTCCAAATACTAAGACAAATCCATGCTGCGACTAGAGAGACATTGCCATGCCCGGAGCTATTTAAACCAAGGGCACAAACTTCCTACTGAAACTGGGGAAAACTCACCTCAGCTAATGCAATGTAGCTGTGGATGTGGGCAGAGTTTCGAAGGGGACCTGTTGAATGAGACCAATGACTTGGAGAATGGCATATTCTAGGCAAGGGTGCACCTGCCACTATCTGAACCCAAAATTGAAATATCTCCATACGTCTGTATGTTTTTGGTTGATGTGTTTTTTTTTGAGCGCTGATCTCATGAACTGACCTTCCCTTTTTGGATAAATGAAACATCTCATATTATCTTTCTGGAGTTCAGGAGCAAGAAAAGGGAATCAGGTGAAGGGCAGGACTTCAGGTTTTCCTTTGTGGGGTGAGGGAATTGGAGAAATTTGGGGTGAAATAGGTAGCACTTAATGAGTGCCAGGGTGCAGAGCATTTGCTGTCAGTCAGATTTTTGGGGGAACCTATTTTCTTCAGGAAATATTTTCTTTATGACTCAAGGGGAAGGACTTGTTAAAATATCGATTTAATTAATTTAACTCCTGATTCGGTTTCAGAATGACTTTTCTAGATTATTTTAAGTCAGAAATTCCCACCACTTTTGCCAGAACCACTTTTGCCAGAGGAAAAATGTGAAGAAAAGAAATATGAGTCCACTTTCCCATGTACTAAACCGAAACATTGAGGGTATCGAACAGCTCTCCCTAGCCCCACCTGAACATATCGAGGAAACTTTAGACCATCCTAGAGCACGTGCAGCCATTTTTTCTTAGTATTCAATCTTTCTTTTAAACCCAACCCTGCTCTTCTGTAGGATTGCTGCTGTCCTATCCACTTTTTCCCTTCAAAGTCTTTTAAAGTAAGTTTCCTCATCTCTTGCCACTTGTCAATGTCAAATATACACTGCCTTTTTAAATAACTGCATGTACTTCCTCTGTTATAAAAGAATAGGATTCTTGAGCCAGGTTCTTGGAAATCAGTAATCTCTAAACATTTGCCAAAACCCCCTGGGACAGGAAGAGGTATAAACCATAACTACCAAATTTCAACATGACACTATTGATTAGAATTTGCAGCGTGATTGCTCCAAATGGGAGAGGTAAAGGCAATGAGCTCAGGCTCCCGCGATTCCAGAGGTGTCTGATGCCTGATCGCTCCTCTGCATCTCACCCAGAGAGCTATCCTAGACAGTGAGAAGTTAATTCAAACTTCTTGACCAAACAACTTAGTAGCCAGACTGGTCTTCAAATAATTGAGTTGGGAGAAGGCTGGATGACCACGGGGAGTTTTTTGAAAGATAGTTACCCCATTGAAAGAGACATCATAATTTTGGAGTTTCCTGACATTATTAAAAGCTTTGGTAGCACTCATTTACTCTGTCTCACCCTGTGAAAAAAATCACCTACTCCTCTAGCGAATGAAACTTTGAAGGAATTTTAAGGTAAATTCTCTACTTTTAACATCAGCTTTTAAAATGTAATAGTACAGTAAAGAGACAAACCATTGGAATAACTGAGCTACACTCTGGCTATCTAGTACTTTAATATCAGAGCAAAGAATATATCCTGTTTTCAAGTTAGCCAACTTTTAAAACTGCGTGTGTTCCTAGAAAATAATACCTGGGTGATATTATTACTGATTTACAGGAGATTCTAAACTAGCATCTCAAGGATGTAATGGAAATATAAGAGAATTCTTGAGTAATGGCTGGGGAGGATTTTATAAGCATCTGAGGATCTAGTGATCCACTAAGCACAGCACACTTGAATTTGAATTTTCGTGTTCAACTTTCAACAGGGGCGGGGGGGGGGGCAAGAAACCGAGAGCCATTTGCTTAACTTAATCTGGAACATATGTTTGCATCCAGGGCAGGTTTTTGGTGTGTGGCTGGGGCTGATCAAGTTGTAAATTTTCCTCTTTAGGTTTTCAGCGCCTGCTAGTTTCAGCCTAACACCTAGAGAGAGACTTTGCGGGATTCTTCCCCAAAGCAGCCTGGACTTAACAAAAGGTTTCCACGCCACCCAGCTCTGAGTGTTATTAATTTTCCCAAACGTGGAACATTTCTATACAAATTAGTTCCCCAAAATCCTAAAAGCAAGTAACAAGTGTAACTCTCCTCTGTGAAAGTGTTGGTAAAATGTCCTTAAGGAGAAATTTTTCTTTCACTGCCCGCCGCTCCCTCCCTTACCTGCAACCCTTCCTTTAAAGGACAGACAATGGTGAGAGAGTGGTGGGTGCCGTGAAAATGACATCTTCACTCAACGCATACAGGTTCTTGGGGCTCATCTTTTTTCCCATCAGAAACTTAGAACTATCGCTTTTCTCTCTTTGTGCTTCAACACAAAGGAATTCCCTCCCCACAAGCCCAAATGCGTCTTCAATATCTGAGAAGAATCACTTAGTGGTTAAAATAAATACACATTAGAATCCCCAAATCACCATGTTAAGCAAGCTTTATAGTGACTTTTATTACTAATATTAAAACACACCTCTTTATAGACTGCACTTTTAGTATTGGGGCTTTAAATAAATCATTATCCTTTTAAAAATCAATTAATGGTATCCCATAATGACAAAAGAAAGTAATAGGTTCCCTATGATCAGCTTAATTCAACCTGAAATGGGTATGGGAACAGTGGTGGAAGCGAGTGGTAGACTCTGGTGGGAAACCTCAGAATTGCAGATAACCATCTGGACCTGCCCATTTATCCTTTCCTGAAAACCTCAATCAGATGACTGGAGGAAAAGTTGAGGTGCTTTTTGAAACATATCAGAATGAGAAACTGAACCATAAATGTGCCCTCAATTCAGGAGCAGAATTTCCCTAAACTTTATTCGTATATAGATTAAGATAAGCAGCGCCTACCTGAATGCTACCTTAGTCAAAAAGAGAGCAAAAGTGACAAAAACAAAGTCAATAATAATGTTACCATCGCTATGCTAATCAAATGCCCACAACTAGCTCAGAACAACGGTGCTAAAAAGCCACTTTGATTCTGAAATGGAAGGTCCTGAGACACCGAGCGCCATCTAGCAAGCAAAGTTAGAATCAAAGTGTGCCCAAGCCAAGCACAGAGCACTGAGAGACCAGGGGATGCAGCAGCTAACGGGACTTAAAGACGCACTTGCTGCAATTTAACCATCAGCCCGGTCTCACCCAAGCCCAGCGCTACCTGCCAGCTTCCGCTCTTGGTTCCCGCAGCCACTCAAACAAACTTAAGTACTGAGGTGAGAGGGACCGATTCTGCCTTCAGCTCAGGCTGAAGGACAGTTCCTCACAGGACTGCTTTTTGTCTTTAATCAGAACAGGCGGCCTTTCCATCCCTTCTTCCCCTCCTCCCCGCAAAGCAGCTAGCTAGCTAGTTCTGCACCTTCCTGTCCAGATGGGGACAAAGAGCAGTGACGGAAAGGCTCACCTTGGGCTTAAATGATTCCCAGGGCTTCTGTGCAGGGGAAAGCCTGGCAGGGTTGGAGAAGTCATTTCGAGTTTCTAAGGCTACCCAGACGTCTCTTGACAGGCAATCAGAGCTATCTCTGAGTGGCATAAGACACAGATTAACAAGCCAGGAATGGTCATGGAAACGGAAAACTGTCTTCCAAATATAAATAGTATAACTTTATTTTTCTCCAGGCAACCTGGTCTTTGATATTTCCTTTGGCGGAAAGAAAGTCAAAGGTAGCTAGGATGCTGCCAGATAGCCCTGTTAGTTTGTAGCCCGAGGGGAAAGACAGTGCTTTTTCCATGTTTAAAGTTGAATGATGCTACCAAATTATGTGAATATTCTTTGGAACTGGGCTAACTACATAACTACAAAATGAAGCTTCCGAGGCTGTGGTAAGAAGCAAATCAAGAACAACGTGCAGCTTCCTCTATGGACAAGGACCCCATATTTTTCTTTGAAATCAGTCTATCTGAATTGAAAAAGCAAAAAAGAGTTCACTTCAATTGTATGCCTGCTTTGTAAAGAACTGTGGAACCTTTTTGTAATTTCATTTTAAAGCAGGGGGGAAATCCGGGGTATATACATGTTGCCTTAAAGTACTCCCAGTTTCCCACTATTGAATATCGCCTCTTGTAATAGCTCATTGATTCACATTGTTCTTAGAATACACAGCCAGAGCATGGGTTTTCAATTGTTTTTGTCTCCTTCCTCTACCCTTACCTCCCACAATTTTCCTCAGTGAATAACTGTAAAATACCAATAATGATAATAAGTGGAAATAAAATATTAAAATGATATTCCAGTTGAGTATTAAATCCTGCTCCAATCTCAAGTTTGTTTTTCAGTGAAAACAGGCATAATAGATACAAAATAACAGTTCTCTTTATTTTTCTACTATGTTATTTCCAGTGCAAAACAATCACATCAAAAATAAAGGAGACATTCGATAAGAAGGTATTCAGTGTGCTCATTAAAGTATTTCCACAGGTTATAGTATTTACAGGAAGAAATCCAGCGAAACTCAAAACAAACCTAAGCCAGTGGAGAGAGGACTTCAGAGCTTAACTGACAACCTAGAAAATATCTGAAACATTTCTACAAAATCTCCCTGTCTCCTTATGCCTGAAAACATGCATAAAAATCTGAGAATGGACAGTAGATACATTTCTTTCACTCACACACTCTCCTTCCCCCTTCCTTTCTGAAGTTTAGAGGAAAAGTTCCCAGGTCAGTCTTGCCTCTGGATCGAAATAAAAATCTGTGTGTGTGTGTGTGTGTGTGTGTGTGTGTGTGTCTTGTTAAATCGCACATTTCTCCCATCAAGGTCTTCTTAAACATGGAACCTTTTCTTAGACAGGGTACCCAGCTGTTTAATTTAACATTGATTTATTGCTTTTAAAAGTAAATTTACACACATGCCAGCAGCGCTCCGTTTTGTTTCCCCAGACTCTGAGATTTATTTTCTACTTAGCGCTTGTCTGACAAAACAATGTCCTTTAACTTTATTACACATCGATGAGGAAATCTGTCTTATTTTTGTTCAGATTTATTGCTGTGTTACTTGTGGGGACTTTTGTGATCCAAAAAGGCTGAGGTCCAAAAATAAATAGAAAATTAAACAGAGTTGATCCCAAAATAATAGTAAAAACTTTAGAATATGACCCAGTATATACCAACCTGCTGGGAGGGGATGAAGTGGAAGGGAGCACAGGGCGCCCCTAGTAAGCAAAGTAATCAAGGAAGAGGAAAAAATTTACTCTAATAGGCAGGTAGTGTTGGAAGGCAGAGTAGGCAAATCTGGTCTCTGAATATCGCGAGTTCTTAGTGCAAATGCATCTGGAATGATAGGGCAGGGCATCGCATCAGCAGGGCTCCCCACCCAGGGTCACCTTACCTCTGTGCAGAACTCCCAATTATCACATGTCCGAGATGACTGAGCCCAAGGGAATTAAGATGGACTTTGAAGCAGCTTTTACGGTACACTTCATCTACATTTGGGTTTTCTTTAGTCCCCATTAAAAGGGCCACTTTCTTCTTTTCATTGATATACTGTCTTTGTGTCCTTCATTTCACACTCTTAGAAAAAGTTCTCCCATCAGATCAAGTGCAAAAAGGAGAGGATGACATAATAACCGTCATAATCATGAAAACTATCAACAACCAGCAACTGGCACTGGGGCTTAACTCTGCTTGAAAAGAAGGTTTTCTCCTCTGGAAGACGTGGGTCTCTCAATTTAAAAAAAAAAAAAAGAAGCTGAGGTTGAAATGGAGATAATGAAAGTATCCCTAAGGTTAAAGGATCTGAAAGCAGGTTTAAAGAATGTGTGTGAGATATGCTCTCCTTTCCCGTCCTCACTTCTCAGGGAGGCATCTACCCTCAATTTAGAGGCTATCAAACGAGAAAAGCAGGTCGCTGTCTTTTCTAAGAAGAAGTAGAGCTGGGACAGGTTTTGTTTTTAGGGTGAGGGAGGACTTTTAAAGCTGTCTCCTGTCTGTACCACCTCGCCGCCCTTAAAGATCCCTGTGTGGAAGCCTAGAGCCTTTACTGCGTGGCGTACTGTGGCCAGCGAGCCCTCAAAACCACGTCGACATGTCCCAGTAATTCTTCCCAAGCCCAAAAGATGTTTCTAAAAGTTGGATCAGACTTTCTCCCGAAAACACATCAAGACATCACATATTCGTAGAGGCACGAAGAAGAGGAGGAGAGGAAAAAGAAAGAAGAGGAGGAGGAAAGAAAGAAAGAGGAAAAGAAAAAGAGAAAGAAGAAAAGAAAAAAAATTAAAAGAAAGGAAACTAGCTAAAGGG
>RJWT010000246.1:0-78024 GCA_004365215.1 Cuniculus paca | reverse complement strand
CCTGCCTGGCAAGTGCAAGGTCATGAGTTCAATCCCCAGTGCCGCCAAAAAAAAAAAAATCCCTAGAAAAGCCAGAATCTTTGGCAACCCACTTGGGACCCCTTCTGTCTCTCTCGGACAGAAGCTTTCTTTCTCTCAATAAATATATCCTGCTCATAAAAAAAAAAAAAGAGACTTTAAGTATAGTTACATTTGGAGGTACCTGGGGTTAGTACCTTAACATATGAATTTGGGGGAAACAAATTATTCCCATAAAACCTGGATTGAGAGCTGGGCACAATGGCACATGTGTATAAACCCAGCTACTCAGGAGGCTGAGGCAGGATGATTGCAAATTTGAGGCCAGTTTGGATTACACAGCAAAAACCTGTCTCAAAAAATAAATAAGTAAAAATAAAAAAATAAAAATGGATAGGGTTATAGCTCAGTCCTAGAGTGTTTGTGTAACATGTGTGAACTTCTAGGTCCAATCTCAAGTACTGGGGAAAATAACCCGGATTAAATTGGTTTGTGGCAAATCTAGGTGACTGCTTAAGAAAGATGGGAATGTTTAGGCTCAGTTTTGAGTTGAAAGAGATTTCTGTGTTTGTGCATTATGGAGACAATGCCCTTTAAACCCAGCACAAGTAGCTGGATGTGGTGGTGCAAGCCTGTAATCCCAGAATTTGAGAAGCTGAGGCAGGAGGATTGCTGCAAGTTTAAGGCTAACCTGAACTACATTGTGAGATCTGGTCTCAAAAACAAACAAACAAATAAACAAACACCCCAAAAAACTACAACAAACAAACAAAAAACCCCAACCCAACCCAAACCAAAAATCCAGTACAAGATTAATTAATCAGCTTCCTTTCATTATTAACTGGAGTACCTTATACAACAAATGAAGCCACCTAATTGGTCAAATTAGGTTAAATTATCTTTTGCAAATTTTCCTTTTGTTTTTTCCCCAAATTATAAAATACAGCTCTTCCAAAAATAAAAATAAAAAAGGAACAAGAGAAGTAAGTGTTTGTCATAAGACCTTCAGGTGAGTTAGATGTACATAACTCAGAATGTCTGCTGATCTTCAGAAAACATCAGAATGTGGGTCAAAAATTGGATCACAGCAGGATTGATTACTCTGTAGCCATTCTATCCATCTGAAGGTAAAAATAAACTTCCTATACAAGTTTTTCACCTGCAATTATTAGCTAAGCTAATCCTTTAGGCTGCCAACTTCCAATAAGTTGGCTCATTGTAATGAAGTTCTTTCTTTACCACTATCTTGTCTCTTAACTAATTGGCTTCCATCACATGCCAAGCAGGTTGAGCCTTTTTCATGGTAATGATTCTGTAAACTAAATTAATGTCTGTCAAAGAACAAAATTAAAATGCTTTAAGATCTTGATTGAGTTGCTTTGGTAGCTCACACCTGTAATCTCATCATAGCTGTAGTAGTGGATTGATAACTGGTAATAAATTTAAACACCAGCTGAACTGAATCAGTGTGGTGCTGAGTGTCGATGGCCCACCTGAGGACTATTGCCAGCCTAAAAAGGAGACCTGGAGAGGATGAGTAGTGTTGTAGGCTCTCCTAAGTGTTGTTTGGAGCTGTTGGTTCTTCTGCAGGAGCTTGTCATGCTGGCTTCCGTGATATGAACTCAGCTGTTATCATCGGAAGAGCTTGGGACCTTGTTGCTGAGAATGGCTGCGGTTCACTTTGAGGGGAGCTTTGGTCCTTACTTTGAGCATTGCTTCCTGGCTCACTTCCTGGCTCCGGAGGGGAAGATGTGTGCTGTTTAATCTCCAGGAGAAGTTTGTCATTCTGGCTTCCTGATTTGTACTCAGCGGTTCTCATCGTCAGAGGAGCTCGGAGCTCGGAACCTCATTGTTGCTGAGGATGGCTGGGGAGCCCTGGTGCTTATTTTGAGCGCTGCTTCTTGGCTCCAGTACAGAACCCTCAGCCCGCTAGCACAGATCATTCACCCTGCTGGCACAGACTTTCTAGCTTCCACCATTGACCTTGAGGCCTTCTCAGTGCAGATCCATGAAACAGACTTGCATGAGTCATTGTCATGAGCTCTAGGCCTCCAGTTGGACTCATGGGGTGCACTTGTGGGTTCTAGGTCTTCAGCTGAACTCATGCAGGTTATTGTCATGGGATCCAGGTCCTCAGCTGGATTTTCTAGGTCTTTAGTGTTGTGGATAGATTTCCTGCACTTTCTTTGTATTTAACTCCCTGGGTAACCATCATAAAATAATACTATAAATGATATGTCCTGTATGTAATTGTTCTCCTTGCAACCCCTGACTACAACAGATGTGTAATCCCAGCATTTGGGAGACTGAGGCAGGAGGTTTGCTATGAGTTTGAGGCCAGCCTGGGCTACACAGCAAGAACCAAAAAACTGAGATATATATTTAGTGCAGAGACCCTGGGTTTAATCCCCTGTACCACCAAAGTTAATTGGTTTTGTTTTTTATTCTAGAATCAGAATATTTCATTCCATAAAATAGAATAACTGTTTCACTGGCCAAACAAAGGAAGTTGGTTTTGTAAACCGAGAAAGGTTGAAGAAAGCAGAAACAAAAAGCCAATTGGTTATTTCAAAGTTGCTTTCCTTGAAATGCAGAGACAGCAAAAGCAATAGGAATACTGGGAATATAATTGACTGGTTAACATCCATTTACTTCAGGTTAATTTTTTTGAGAAAATCAAGGCCAGTGGCAGGTCAATGTGTATGTGTGTGTGTAAGGATGAAGGCAGAGGGAACTTTATTATCTTGTCTATTGAAATTGATCTTTTGGGGGAATTTGGCTATTATCTCTAGTGCTGATTTTTTGGAAGTTCAGATAAATAGATTAGTCTTAGCTGGATGAATAGTACATTAGCACAACCGACTTCATGTTGATTTTTAGCCTGCTTTGTTGGGGCCCAGAATAGGAACGTAGTCCAAAGCAATGGTGCTATAACTTTTATTTTATATATCCTTAACATGAAAACACTTACTGTTCTGATTTATCATGATTTTACCCAGTTTCTTAAAATACAGCCCTTGGAAGATACGATGGTGCATGCCTATAATCTCAGCTCTTGTGACCCTGAGACAGGAATATAGCAAGTTCAAGCCTAGCCTGGGCTACATAAAGGGACCCTGTCTCAAAAAAAAAAGCAAAAAATTATCCAAAAATAAATTCAGAACAACAATCTGAACCTTGCTTGTTAGGCCACAGCCTTCTGTGCATTTACTTTAAAAAGTGCTTACACTTGTAAATCTGTACCTTTTGCAGCTCAGATGCATCTCTCAAAGATTTGAGAGCCACTCTTAGGAACACAACCATCAGAAGAATAAGACCTCTGTCTCCAAGACTTTATGGGAGGACAGAATCCTAACTTTGATAACTACTAGCTAAAAAGCACAGCTGGCCTAGTCTCCTTTTCACTAATTGACCCTTTCATTGTTAACTAGAGAAGTATCATTATTACTTCCACTCTGAGCCCCCACATTCCCCCAGGTTACTTGCTTTCAGTTGATTTTAAAAATAATTTTGGAGGTCACGTAGCTGAACAATATTTTATTCATCTCCCACTAGCTTTGATGTAGATAACACCTCTGATGGATGGGCTATGATGATAATAGTTGTCCAGGTTACTTTTCAGGAACCTGAAGGCAGGTTTCGTCAAAACCATTCTCTTCACGTGGGCCTGCACAGATGTCCAGTGAGTGACTTTTAATATCAGGGGTCTGTAAACTCTTCAGATTATGCTAATATACTCCCAGGACATTTCTGGATATGTGTCTCATGAAGAGCCACGAGAACTGATTATGCATATACAGACCAGTGGCAATGTCATGGAGCTGTGACTTAAGCCAACAGAGTGAGAATCCCTACCAGCAGCTCCTCAGAGTGTGACCCTCGAAGCTGTGAGTGAAGCCAAAGCTATCATGGAGGCTCTGAAAGTTAGACGTGGAATATTTGCCAAGGAGAGCTGCAGATAGCTAATAGAACCATCTTGAGCGAGGTTGTGTGGGTTGCAACCAGTAGGGCCATAAGAACTGCCCAAGCCCTTTGGAGCTCGTATCACACTACCATGTCCCCTGGATGCCAGACATGGAGCAATGGGATTACAAAATTTGGTCAAAATTACAGTGAATTTAAAAATTTTAACGAGTTTATTATAGTAAGAGACATAATGCAATTAACCTCTCACAAAATACTCCCCTTTGCTTCAAACATACTTGTTTCATCATTCTTTTATTTATTTATTTATTTATTTATTTATTTATTTATTTTTGGTACTAGGAATTATTTTTGGTACTAGGAATTGAACTCAGAACCTTGTGCTTGCCAGGAAGGTGCTTGTGTCACTGAGCTAGATCCCTAGCCCCTGTTTCATCATTCTTGATACTTTCTGAAGACATTCTCAAAATCTTTTGTGAGTGTCTTTACAGGGTGTGATAAAAAAAACAGAACAACACAATGAATGCTGCTTCAAAGAGCCATCCAATAGAAAGGCACACTTGTAAAAACATTATGGTGTGTCCTCGTCCACCTATTCACCAGATCTGGCCCTGTGTGACTTCTGGCTCTTTCCCAAAGTCAAAATGACCATGAAAAGTTAATGTTTTGAATCAATTCAGGACATTGAGGCAGCTATGACAATGCAACTGTCTTAGTTACTTTCTTATTCCTGGGTCAAAATACCCAACACCCACAAGTTAAAGGAGGGAAGGCTTATTTTAGCTCACAGTTTGTAGAAATTTTAGTCTATAGTTAGCTGTTTCCAAGGCAGGGTGACACTGCAGAGGGGCATTGTTGACAGCATTCTATTGCTGCTTCTCCAGCCAGCATCTTCAAACCTTTCTAAAGTCCTTCCACAAGCCAGTTCCAAAGGCTTCTGAACCTTTTAAACATGGTCAGGAAATGTCACAGGATTGCCAAAACCTGTATCAGTCAGTGATCATTAAATAAAAAGATTTAATAAAAATGTATAGATACGTAAGGATTTACGAGGTAGGCTTAGAATGGCTGCCTGCAGAGTTGGAGTGGCAAAGTGCACAAGGACTGCCTGCTTACTGGAGATCTGAAGGATCCAGTAAAAGGTTGAAGACCTGAATCTCACTGTAGAGTCACATGCTAGTTGGTACCAGAGAACCTGTGATGGAAGGCTGAAAGATCTGTGATGGGAGGCTGAAGGGTCTGTGTTGGAAGCCAAGAGACTGATGTCTAAGGTAAAGGTGAAAACTGAATTTCCTCTGAACAAACAGTAGTGAGACTTCCTTCTTGCTCCCCCACTTTTTTAATTTTAAAGATAGTAAAACCCAACAAAACAAAACAGAATAAATCCAATCAAAACACAGCAGTGAAATTGGTACACAATATCAAAGCAGGGTAATGGGAAAACAACAATGTCTACTATAGTATATCTTGTTATCTTTGCAGTAGTTTTCCATTCCATCAGTTATAGCAAAATCAGACCAAAACAAAACAGAATAAAACCAATCAAAACAGAATATTGAGTAAAGAAAAAAAAATTAGTAGGAATAAAACAAAACAGTGAGAACATTATTAGACTTTAAAAACAAGACAGAAAAAAACCTCTCATATTTACCATATTGCATACTGTCATCCTTCCTATACATGCTCAGACTGTCAACCCCATGCCTGTAAATTCAACCTAACAATACAATCCTTCAGATGGTTTTTGTACCTGAGTTGCTATCAGCTCAGGCTGACCTCCAAACCAGCTGGTGGCTTATGGGGTGAGAGGGTTTGATGATTTTCAGCCTGCATGCGGGTAGGCTTACAGGAGGCACTGACTCTTTCTCTTCCTGGGTCCCACACGGTCTGCGCAGCTCACCCGAAAGGCTGCTAGTTGAATCCTTGATTGGCTCCTCCCAGTCCCAACAAGGATGATTCTCGGGAGTTGCTGACTTTTCCTCGTCTTCCTGGGTCCCGCATGATCTGCCCTTCTTGCCCCTTTTTATTCCATTCAGGCTGCAAGCCTATTGGTTGATGCCACTCATACCCAGTGTGGGCCCCTCCACACCCAGAACTATGCTAAGCCAATCAGTGGACTCACCCGGTTATTACACACCATGATCAAGCTACCTCCCAAAAACCCACCCATGAGTATGTGAGGCTTTCAGGGAAACATCAAAATATAAGCATAATAGCAACTAAAGACACTAATGAACAGAACTTCCAGAACTGCTTCAGAAAGTCACAAGAATGATAGGATAAATGTGTTCAAAGCAAGGCAGAGTATTTTCAGGGGGATTAATGACAACATGTCTTCTACTGTGATACAACTTATTTTATTTTACTTTCCAAATCTATTTTATTTCAAAGAGAAAAAAAAGTTCAAGACGTAACAATCAGGGGATACAATTTAAAAAATTTTTAAAAATAGC
Organism: Cuniculus paca; assembly: GCA_004365215.1. NCBI lineage: Eukaryota > Metazoa > Chordata > Mammalia > Rodentia > Cuniculidae > Cuniculus > Cuniculus paca. The sequence continues at coordinate 71,629 of RJWT010000246.1, read as the reverse complement.
TACTATTTGGCTGGGGATTTAGCTCAGTGGTGTAAGTGCCTGCCTGGCAAGCACAAGATCATGAGTTTGACCCCTGGTACCAAAAAAAAGAAAAAAAATAGCTACTACATTTTTTTGCAAGGCAGGTGCTGTGCCTCTGAGCTAAATTCCTGGCCCACTACTGTATTTTTTTGACCTAGTTGGTACTGGGTTTTTGGTCTTGCTGTTTTTGGTCTTGCTTTGGTTCAACTCCTCCTTACATTTTCCTATTTCTCTCTTTTGGAATGTGAATGTTTACCCTGAGCCATTTTATCTGGGAAGTATATAACCTATTCTTTGATTTTTACAGGGGCTCAAACCAAGTTTGCCTTGAGTTTCAGAGAAGACTTCAAACTTGGACTCTTGATCAGTACTGGAACAGTTAAGACTTTGGGGAATCTTGGAGAAGTCACGGGAATATTGCATAGCAGCAAAGCAGGCCTGCTTTGGTAACATTCTAACCAAAGTGCCAAAGTACCAGTATAAATGTGTCATGTTGGGGGTGTGCGCCATGGCTCTACTGTTCCACTCTTTGAGTAGCTCACCGGGATTGTACGCTCTGCACCAGTAATGAATCAATGGAGTGCCGTTGTTTAAAAGGAAAAACACTTTATCCAAAAGAGGGAAAAGGGGAAGATGGCTACGCTGAAGAGCAGGGGGCACCAGAAAGGAGAATATCCATGAGTCTTTGTCATCAGCTTCCTTTTATTATGTTTAGGGGCCCCCTTCCCCCACACCCATACCTGGAACTTGTCACAACCAGGTTGGTTCTCTGGACTGTCATAGATGAATCCCAGGCCCACAAGACCCTAACCTGGGCACCATTTTCCAAGTGGACTTGTTTGTTTTACTTTGCCTGGTTGCCCTTGTTAGGGCTTTATCTTTGGAATTTATGGGTTGGTTAGAAGTCTTGCAGACAAGGTAACCTAAAATTAGTGACTAAGGAAATGTGTGTTAACTAGTGCAGCAATATAGTGACCCTAGCATGAATATATATTATATATATATGAGAAAGAGAGGGGAGAGGTATATTTTTATATACTAAAAAAAAGCTTTTTTTAAAGTGGCCACCCTTGTCTCCTTTGCATTTTATTGAGTGTGGGCAGGGGCAACTAGGCTAACTTGGTTAGGGAATCTGCTTGCCTGGCTTCTTCAGGCTCTGTTTCTCAGCTTTCTTATCATGTTAATTGCTCCCTCAGTAAAGTTTTAACTCTTTCTGGTCAGGATTAGCCAGAAAGTCCAATAAGTCCCTTATTTTACTTTATTTTTTTCTGCATATAAACCCTTTCCTCTACAGAAGGAAGCTGCCACTAGTGTAGGGTAATGCAGGCCAGGATTAGTAATGTTATGGAATATGCCTGAGGTGGAATATAGATTCCTGCAAATGCTCTGACATCACACTGTCCCCAGTGGCCTTTCTGGCATGGATGTTGGTGGTACTGAGACAGAGACCACCGTGGGGATGAAAAGCAGGTGCATTCCAGGCCTGAACTCAGGGCTCATACTTCATTAAAGGTAGGGCATGTATTTTTCCCTACCCACCCTCATTCTCCCAAACAATGTTTTTTTTTTTTTGGACCGGGGATCAAACTCATGACCTCATGCTTGCGAGGCAGGCACTGTGCCACTGAGCTATATCCCCAGCCCCTCCGTACAATCTTTTAAATAATTTTTATTAGTATATATTTGTGACACAAAATAGTTACATTTGTTTCAAACAATCTTTTCAATTTCAAAAACCAGGATGCTTTTGCCATAGTGTTTTCAAGAATAAACTAGATGAGAAAATAAAACTATTGAGGATCATCACAGGGACAGAGAACAAACTTCCAGGCACTTAACCTGTAAATCATTAAAAGTATGATTTGTTTTCCCTTTTGAGGCAGTTAGGGACTTAAAAAGGTGCTTTGCTAATAAACAGTGACTCTTCCCTTGGGCTTGCAGATGCCCAATGGGTAACTAAAAGCAGGATAAACCTAGGCATCTTTGTATTCTTTTTGTATCTGTCTCCTTTCTTACCTTAAATCTTTGAGTCATATCCCTGTTCAGCTCTGCGTATAGGCATATTAATCATTAAAAGAATGTCTGTCTACGGACGATAATTCAAGGTTTATTAGCCCTAAATTTATCTAGCCTTTCTCATCCTCCTTCAAGACTGAGGACACCAAGATAAGAAATTGAAGGGCACATTTAGCTACCAACTTTTATTCCCCAGAATGGGTACCTAGAAGTCTCTGGTAATTGCCCTAAACCTGTAGTCACCTTGGATTCTGGAAGAGCCTCCACAAACTTAAGACTGCCCCCAAACAGAAACAACCATTTCATGGAAACCGAATTGCTCCCTCAAGCCAAAAGACTTCCCTGGAGCTACAAAACCAGATCTGACATAATGATCGACCAGACCCTAACCCACTCACCAACTTCATAAAAATAGGCTTTATTTGTCAACAGACCAGCCTGAAGTTCTTCATCAGACCTGTGTCCACTCCAGCATCTCAATCTAAAGCTTCTTCTCCATTTTCTCTTACTTTCTCTGTTTAAATAAGTCTATGCCTTTCACTGACATGCCCTGAAATTCTTTTCTGCAGTGAATGTCCACAACACTATTCAGGCCAAGTTGAGGGCACCATCCTCTTTTTAGAGGCATCTCTTTGGAGATCCTTATACTTGGTCACTGTCCTCAGGGCTGATCACTCTTGAATACTTTGGGTAACTTTTTTTTTTTTTTTGCTACACTGAGGATTGAATCTGGGACCTTGCACACACTAGGCAAGTGCTCTACTACTGAGTTATGTATTTTTGTATTTTATTTTGACACTGAGTCTTTCTAGGCTGCCCAGAGTAGACTTCAATTTCTAATCCTTTTGCTTTAGCTTCTCCATTAGCTGGGAATACTGGTACCACCATGTCTGGTTCTTGGGTAACTCTTGATCTTAGAATTCTGCTCAATAATTTAATCTCATGTCATGACAAATCCTGGAACATGACTAGAATTTTTCAGTATACTGAAATACATATCATTTACCCCTTATCCTTCATTGCATAGAATACAATATGCATTTTTAAAACCTAGTTATGGACAGGTTGGGGGGGTAGTTATTTTCCTAAAGGATGCAGGACATAGCAGTCTTTACTGAAGGATCTTATAGAGGGATCTACTGGATTCTAGATATGGGACAATACTTTTGTCTTCAACCTTTGTCCATTCTGTTCTAGTTTCCTGCAGGTCTGAGTTCTTTCCATAGACCATGGTGGGCAGAATCTTCAGTGGGCCAGTGGAAACTTTAGGAAGCTGGGTCTTTACTGAGGCTGAGCAGCAATTTTAATCTAAAGAATAAATGGCCTAAGGTCAGAACAGTGAGGGAGTGTCAAGTTTCAGGTCCAAAATTATTGATCTGAGATATATGCAGGAGGTAAGATGGGAAGTCAATCAGGCACTGAGGAGACAAGAATAAATGGGAAATTCCCATCCGGGCAGCAGAAGGGGAAAAGTTTCAAAACTTGGGCGGCACACTAAAAACACAGGGTTGAGTTCAGCTTTTTGGGTGTGAGGTCCACTTAGCAGGCACTCAGCCAGACCACAGATTTGGCAGAAGTAATACTGGTGGCTGGGTAGTAATATTAACTGTGTGTCTTTTATCCTATCATACACATAATTGTTTTTAAACTAGGCAGTGATTTCACTGGATTCTTCAAGGAAATGCAGTTTAAAGTCATTAAAAGCTCCTAAAATTTTGTCAGCTGGAAGGAATGCCAATGTAAACAGATGATACATCTTTAAACTATTTTCCTTGTTGCCATATCGTGGCCAACCACTTTCCCCAGGATTTGGTTTCTATTTCTCCTAAGCAACCTTTTTTTATTCCCCCATGGGAATGAGGTTTTCGAAATTTCAGCTTTCAAGATTTCAACATTCAGGATTGTAATTTTGGAAATTACACTTGAAGGATTTTTTAGGATTTCAACATTTGGGATTATGGCAGTCAGGACTGTGTTTTTCAGGATTATGATCAAGACCAGGTACAAGGTGTTCTAAGATTCCTTTCTGGCTAAGATTTGTGACACAAAAGAAAAAGAAAAACGAGAAGGAGGAGAGGAGGAGGAGGAAGAGGGCACAAAGGAAGAAAGGAGAAAGAATATTCATAATGAAATAATTTTATTAATGTTCAGAGTTCATGTTCAATTAACATGGAAATAATGCCTTATAATAAGAACCTTCCACAAGGATCCTGCCTTAAAGAAGATAAGAAATAAATCCTTCAGTTATGGAATTCCACATTTTTCAGACTGAAAACCTGTACCACTAAATCACTACATTTCTCTGTCTGCCTATCATTATCTATCTATCTATCTATCTGTCTATCTATCTATCTATCTATCTATCATTTATCTATCTACCTGAGACAGGGTCTTGCTATGTAGCTCAGGCTGGCATCAAACTTGTGGCAGGCCTTCTGCCTCAGCCTCCTGAGTGCTCTAGCCTCTAGTGACAGGTCCCAGCTCTAGCCTCCTTCTTGGCTAAGTGTAGCCTTGTACTTAAATTTTGAAGATGATGATACTGTGAGGCTTAAAGTGACCCCTAGGACATACCTTTCTGAACAGGCAACAAATGTTGGGGCAGGGGGAAGGGAGAGTGGCACCAGCAGTCAAGGAGCATCCAGGATTGAGGCAAGATGGTAGGGGTACAGGAGCCAATGAGAAGTTTATTGCCATTTTTCTCTACTACACCTGATAAACAACGTCTTTTTCCAGTGGCCTATGAAAGAAATCCAAAAGGCTCAGAGATTAGATTGCAGTAGACTGAGTTCTGTCGCAAATTCCTCCAAGCAATGTGACCTCTGCAAAATCAAGGCACCACGAATATGCATTTCCCTTGGATAAATGTCTAAGGTTATTTCACAGCTATCCTGAGACCCATCACAATCTAGACCTGTGTATTGGTTGGAGTGGTCATTTGTCAGTGAATACTCCACAAAAGATCTTTAAATGGGACAGCTAGGGCCCAACCTTTTGTCTTTATCCCTTCCTGGAAAGGAGATAAGATGGCTAAAATGGGTCATGAGTTAACTCTGAGGATGGAGGAGTTTGCATCCTTGATGACTTCAGAGAACGGTCATCCCAACTCTACTGCTGACCCCCCACCCCCAATATCTTTTATTCTCTGCTGTTTTTAAGACACTGTAGCTGGATCTGTTACTGAAATATGAATGCAGTTAATATAGCTGGTTTAAAGTGACTTCATCTCAACCAGTCTGATTACCCCCTCCAACCAATACACAGGTCTAGATTGTGATGGGTCTCAAGTTGTGAAATAACCTTACACGTTTATCCAAGGGAAGTGAAAATCTATTCAGCACTTGCTGCTTCTTTTGATATTACTCTCTTCAACGAAGACCCAAATCATGTCACTGACTTTCCTAGCTTTTATATAAGGAGGATTCGCACAATGCTGAATTGTTTTTTAAATTGTTGAGCAAACATTTGATACAGCTTATTGGACTATAAGACAGCATGGGAAGAATTCTCTGTTACCCCTTTTTGTTCTCCTGGGAATTTGGTTCAGATAAGTCATTGAATAATTATAAGACTTGGCAGGGCTTAGTAGTCAGGAAAGTATGAACTTTGGGTTCTAATCCAGACTCTTCTACTCATTACCGTGTGACCACTCCTGCAGTTTTATCCTCAGTGAGCTTTCACTGTCACCTGGAGCCAGTAATACCAATCAGAGGTAAACAAAAAATTATTTATATAAATCACTCAGCGCTCCTGCTACATAATAGGCATTTGATAGCACTCTTCTTTCTTCTTGTGTATGTAGTACTAGCGATTGAATGGAAGGCCTTCGCAGTGAACTACATGCCCTTTTATTGAGACTGGGGCTCGCTAAATTGCCTAGGGTTTGAACTTTAGATTCTCCTGCTTCAGCCTCCATAAATGCAGGGATTCACAGGCATGTACCATCACGCCCGGCTGGATACGTTCCTGCTAGGCAGCCAGTGGGATAAAGTTAGCCTGGCTCCTATCCTGGATCCGGTCAGGAGGAAAACGCTAGGCCAGTTTACGTACTTTCAAACCAAGGTCACTCCGGGCACTGGGTGAGACAGTTAAACCCGAGGACACTGGCCCTGTACCCTCCGCGAACACGCCGGCTGGGCGGCCCTGACTCACAGCCAGGCCGCATCTTAGCGAAGCACGGTGCCTGGCCCCAGAGAGCGCATAAACTGCAGAGGCTGCGGGGACAGCCCAGCCACCAGCGCACCGCGCGCCGCTGACGGCAAGGAGAGGCCTGGTCTCGCGGCGCCGAGGGGCGGAGCAGGACCATACCAACTGCACACGGCGGGGGCAGCGTTCTCGGGGCGACGCGCCGCAGCCGTGTGGCAGACGGTCGCCGCGGCCCGGGGTGGCCAAGCGCTCCGTTTCTCACGGCCCTCGAGCCAAGGGCCTGGGGCCAGCGCAGGAGCCGCGTCCCCCCGGCCGCCCCGCGTCCCCCTCCGGGTTGGGCGCGGCGAGGGGGCGGGGCCTGCCGGCGGCAGTACTTGTGCGCGGCGGGACGTCGCTCTGTAGACGCTCAGCTGCGCTCGGACGGCGCGGGGCTCGGAGGAGTTCTGAGGAGTGAGACGCGGGGCCATGTTACCCTACGCGGCGTGCAGGTGAGAGGCGGGCGCTGGCGAGGGGCGCGCGGGGCGCGGCGGGCGCGGGTCCCTGGAGCGCGGGGCCGCGGGTCGGTGGTGTCCTCTTTGCGGTGTGACCCCGGGCGTCTGTCTTCCAGCGCTAGTCGGAGGCTGGCCCCGGCTTTGGGGATCCTGGGCGCCCGGCAGAAGCACACCCTCCCCGACTTGCCCTACGACTATGGGGCGCTGGAGCCTCACATTAACGCCCAGATCATGGAGCTGCACTACTGCAAGCACCACGCAACCTACGTGAACAATTTGAACACCACCGAGGAGAAGTACCAGGAGGCGCTGGCCAAGGGTAGGTACGAGGCCCTCGTGGAGGACGCCGGCTGGAGCAGATGTGACCGCGAGCCGGTTCCGCCTGGAAACGTCTCCCGTGTTTCTACCAGCCCCGAAGCTCCCAGGCACAGAACTCCCCGCCCCCCTTTAAAACAGTCACCTGTCAGAGTCTTACTGATTCGTTCGAATAAATTTCTGTTATTATGTCAGAAAACTTAGGATCTCGTAGGGGAATTTGTTTCTAAATTTGACTTTTTAAGTAATGGTGAATTGTAGAGCTTTAAAGAGAACTTAATATGTAACTCGTTTTTGCATGTTAGCATTTAGAATTTGCTCTCGTTACATAATGAGCTCTTGGAGATGCGTATTTGGTCTCTCAGATAGGTTTGCCAGCCATTAGCTGAAGAGCCGAGAGAGCACCCTTAGCTTGTGGCCCAGACTCAGTCATGCAAGTGTCCTTGACCGTCGCGGGAACTCTTGAAGTGAGCTGGGGCTTTGCTGTCTGCAACCCAAGTGTGGAAGAAGAGGGCCTTTCTAGCTCCTTTTCCAAGGGCACTGCAGCATTGAACTAGCATTGTTAGAAGCTGCTCTCAGGTCATTGTGCTTTTCCTGGAAAGGGTGGAATCTAACCTAGCAATAGAAGAGATTCTATTCTAGGAGATTTCTTCTGTCCATGCAGGTGAATTGCACTTAACTTTCTGTTTTGCTTTATGTAGGAGAGACAGGTGTTAGCATTGTGATATTCATTACCAAAAAGTACTTACTTAGCTGTGGAATAGGTCAGGCCCTTTTTGCTCTGATTTAATTTAGGGGTCAAAGTTTATAAGAAAAATAGCCATTTTTGTAGAAACAATATTTGTAATTCAATTAATATAAGAGGGAGTTAACTTTTTTTTAATTACTCTTTTGACAAAACCAGTAGCATGTGAATTTTTTGTGTTTGTACCTCTGGGAGTGTATATGGGAATATGTACTGTTTTAATGTCTATACAAAATAGTATGTTCTTTTAATGCATTAATTAGGCCAGGTGTAGTGGCCCACACTTGTAATCCCAGCATATGGAAGTCTGAGGCTGGAGGATCACCGTGAGTTAGAGGCCCGCTTGGGCTACCTGGAAGTTAAAGGCCAACCTGAATTGCATAGTGAGACCCTGTCTCAAAAGCAAAAACATTAGTTTGCACAGGGGAGATAGTTTATAGCCATATTTCCAGACTGTCTATGTTGTTTGCTAAGATAAGAAAATGTACTCTCTTAACTGTATTTTTATTGAATTTCAGGCCTATGAAATTCGTAGAGTAAGTTTTAGACAGTGACATCTGGTTGATTAGTTGACTAGAGGCATCTAGTGGAAAAATGTAGTATTTCAGCTTGTGTTTGCGGTAAGTACCTGAGCAAAAAGAGGAGGAATTTAGCACATTCTGGAAGGTTTACTTGGAGGAATTAGATGAACCTTGAATATGGGAAGAGGCTCAAGATTTAGGAAATAACAAATGTGTGGAGGATGTGTGTCTTACTTTTCTCTCATTGCTGGGACGAAATACCCAATGCTCAAAGTTAAGGGAAGAAAGGTTCATTTAGCTCTCAGTTTGTGGAGGTTTCAGTCCATAATCCGCTGGCTCCAAGGCAGGTGGCACATGGCAGAGGGGCAACTTCATGGTGGTAGAAGACAGCAAAAGCAACAAGAGACCATAACAGTGTCATTCTGCCCCTTTTATACTCTAAGCTACTGGTATTAGGGTGGTGCCAAACCAATCATTGGACTAATGTAGTATTCACACATCCTTAATCCTAGCATGGCACTCCAGATTCAGCCACCTCTGAAAAAGCCCCATCTAAGACTGCATGAGACTTTGGGAGAACATCTAGACCATAACAATGTGGTAATAATGAAGCTGGGAAGTATCCCAGTCATGAAAGTATTTTCTGCAAGCAACATCTGACACCTTTGATATTTAAAAAAAAAAAAAAAGTCTTAATTTCAGCTCTTTGTTGTTTTGTTTGTTTTGTTTTTTGGTCTTTTTGAGACATAGTTTCACCATGCAATTCAGGCTGCCTTGAACTCACATTGTAGCCCAGGCTGGCCTTGGACTCGCAGCAATCCTCCTGCCTCCAAGTGCTGGAATTTACAGGTGTGCCCCACCATGCCTGGCTTGCCCTTTTCTTGTGGAATCAAAACTTGTTTAATGACAGCCCCTGAAAAAAAATAGCTTTATGTTATATTGCAGTACTATATTGACTATAAATTAATAACCACAGAACTTTCTTTTCCTTAAAAGTTATATTTTTGAGATTGAGTTAAATTTTCATATTTGAAAACTTTGTAAGAAAGAGTATAAGAAAAATAGCATAATTTCATCACACATAACTAATGTAAATACTTTTCTTTATTTTTCTTTATTTTTATTTTTTGCCTTTTCAAGACAGGATCTCACTATGCAGTTCAGGCTGGCCTTGGGCTCACCTTGTAGCCCAGGCTGGTCTTGAACTTGCAGTGATCCTCCTGCCTCAGCCTCCTGAGTGCTGGGCTTATAGGCGTGCACCACCACACCTGGCTAAATTATTTATTTATTTATTTATTTATTTATATCAGGAATTGAACTCATGACCTCGCAGTTGCCTGGCAGGTGCTGTACTGCTGAGCTATATCCCCGGCCTTTGTAAATAATTTTTCAACCAAACGTTTTTAACTTATATTTTATTGTATTTGTTTTTCCTTTAATTTTATTTTAAAGATAATAAAACCCAACAGAACAAAACAATAAATCCAGTCAAAATATAGCAGTGAAATTGGTATAGAACATCAAAGCAGGATAATAGGAAAACAGTGATGGCTACCATAGTATATCTTGTTATCTTCACAGTAGTTGTCCTTTCCCCATTCCATTAGATATAGCAAAATCAGACCAAAACAAAACAGAATAAAACCAATCAAAACAATATTGAGTAAAGCAAAAAAAAAAAAAAAAAAAGCAAAACAAAACAGAACAATATTAGACTTCAAAAAGAAGATAGCAAAAATCCCCCATATTTGCCGTATTGCATACTGTTATCCTCCCTATACATGCTCAGACTGCCATCCCCAGGCCTGTAAATTCAACCAAACACTACAAGCCTTCAGTTGCTCTTTGTACCTCAGTTGCTTTCAACTCAGGCTGACCTCCAAACCAGCTGGTCGCTTACGGGGGTGAGGAGTTTTGGTGATTCTGTTTATGCGCTGGTTGGCTCACAGGAGGTGCTGATTTTTCTCTTCCTGGGCCCTACATGGTCTGCACAGCTTACCAGAAAGGCTGGCTAGTTGGCATGTTGATGGACTCCTCCAGTCCCAACATGTCTGATTCCGAAGTTGCTATCTGTCTTTTCTCTTCCTGGGGCCTGCATGGTATTTTATTGTATTTGAAGAAAGAAACCTGAATTGAAACCCAAGAAAATAATTGAACTCTAGAAAATTGTTAAGAGCGTAGTTCCTATGAAAAATTTAAAGTAGTTAAGCAAACTTTAAGATGTTGAGATTCCTAAATTATGTCTCAATAAACATGTTTCTTTCTTATTCAGCAAATTGGGTTTTGACTTATTTAAAACAACATGAAACCTACATTTGTAGTTTTAAAATGACTCCAGAAAAAATTAATAATGGAAACACTGATCTACAAAAAATTGCCTTGTAAATACATTAAAGGGAGAAAAAGTTGAAATCTCAAAGAAAACCTAAGGGATTATCCTTGTACTTGATATCACTTGATCCTTTCCTCTCTGAGTTTCTAAACAACTAGAGATTTAATCTTGTTTCAGAAAGCAACGTTTGGAAGTTGAGAACTTTTTCCAAAATTGCAGTTCTTGCAGAGCGGAGCTCTTGGTGCTTTTGTCCCTCACTTTGCCTCTCTTGGTGTGGTGGATCATAAGCACTCGATATTTATTGAACAAGGGAATTTCTAGTTTTCCCAAAACTTCAGTTAGTCTATAGCTTCTTGAAGTCACAGAAAAAAAAAATTTGAGTACTTGTTTACCAAGAAGTCTTTGTGGTTTCAGTTTACTTTTTTGGTCAGTGTTTTTGAGAATACATTCAGAAAGTTCAAACATGACATTCTTTTTTGAGAACTATAAAGAACCATTTTTTAGAAACTACATTTAATATATTCATCATCTAGTGAATCAACAAATACTTATTGAATGTGTTCTGTATGAGGCAGTATTGTATACTGAGGCTAGAGCAGTGTGCAAAAATCTGTTGTCACTGGTGCGTGTATTCTGGTGGGGACCTAGGAGGACAAATGCACATGCAGGGTGCCAGGGGTTAGAGGTTCTGTTGGGAAAGACGGAATAGATTATAGGGGCTGAGAGCTGGTGGGGAATTGCTGGGTATCCTGGTTAAAGAAGATGCAACGGGTGAGACTGGAAAGAGAAATGAGAATGAAGTGTGAGACAGGATAAGGGAGACTGCTCCAGCAGAGATGGCTAGTAAGCCGAAAGCTGGGAGTGTGCTGAGCAGGTCATGTGAGTGCAGGCATGCCAGTGTGGCTCTGGAAAGGGTGCAAGCGACCAGGTGATGTGCCTCTTTTGTAGCCTGGCTCCCAGTGAGAAGGGACATGTTTTGGGAAGGAGACTGGTACTAATGCAGGTGGGAGATGCTGGTGTACTTGTACCCAAAGGTAGCAGCAGAGCTTGGAAGACATGATTTGATTCTGGATGTGTCTTAAAGTTGGAGCTGGCTTTGCTGATGGGGATGGGGGTGCATTGGGTGTGGAGTGTGAGGAGAAAGGAGTCAAAGATGACATCAGTGACCTGGCAGTCAGAGTTGGCATTCGCTGAGATGGGGGAAAACTATAGAAGTGTTAAGTTTGGGTTTGAAAATCAAGAGTTCAATTTGAATATGTTGAGTTTCTTTTTGATGTCACTTTGAAACATTTCCCAGTGAGTAATGGTCTTACTTGGAAAATGAGAGTTGAGTGTTTTCTGTGTAGTCTATACTGATTCTTGCATTATAGCACTCCATTACTGTATTTTAATGTGCTTTGGTGTTTGATTTGTTGAAATTCTTGTATCTAAAAGAACTCTTGTCCATCAGAAGTGAATTTTTTTTTTTGTCTTTTTGAGACAGGGTCTCATTATGCAGTTCAGGCTGGCTTTGGGCTCACTTTGTTGCTCAGGCTGGTCTTGAACTTGCAACGATCCTCCTGCCTCAGCCTCCCAAGTGCTGGGATTACAGGAGTGCGCCACCACACCCGGCCATCAGAAGTGAATTATTTCCTAGCTTTAACCACCCCTACTGGTCTTGCCAGTTATATATCACACCATTAATTGAACTGAAAATCTGGAACAAGTTCTGGGATGGCCCTTTTTTTTTTGGGTAGAATATGAAATTGCTGAATTTTTAGGAAAAACAGGAATGTTATAGATAAGGTGGTACAATTAATGTCTTACAAAGGAAAAAAAAGAGCAACGTATAGAGTGGTTAAAGATTAAGATTTTTTTTTTTTTAAGATGGGTTTTGTTGTGTATTTGAGGCTGGCCTTAAACTCAGTCTGTAGCCCAGGCTGGCCTCAAACTCACAGCGATCCTTCTGCCTCAGCATCCCGAGTGCTGTTATTATAAATGTATGCTACAATGCCTAGCCAAGAGTAAGAATTTTAAAAAGTGTGTTTGCATTTTAATATTTCAGGAGATGTTACAACACAGGTAGCACTTCAGCCTGCACTGAAGTTCAATGGTGGAGGTCATATCAATCACAGCATTTTTTGGACAAACCTGAGCCCTAATGGTGGCGGAGAACCCAAAGGTTAGTGTATGTCGGTACAAAGTTATGTACATTTTGTGCACAAAAGGAATGACTGTTGATTGTCTTTTTCATTTCATTTCTTTTCGAGGGGTTGCTGGGAGCGAACCTAGGGTTTCCTGCATGTCAAGCATTCACAGTATCACAGAGTTACACCCCCAGCAGATTGTTAATTTTCTTGTTGCCTTAATTCTCTTGTATCAGTGGAATATTTTTCATAGCAAAACATGTAACAAAGTTGTAACTTCCAAAGGGAAAGAGTAGGAATGGAGAATGCATTCAGGGACTTATGTCATTAGGTTTTACACAAATGTGGAACCATCTTATGGTTTAAATATTAAGAAAACACCCTAGTTTATTGTATGTTTTTAATCAGTATTATTCAAGGCATCCTATTTAATGCTTAGGAAATAAGCAGTTTCCTTTGAAATAATATTAAATGGTGAAGTAAGTCTAAGAAACTGGATAATTTATTCTTTGTGAATGAGATCTTTGAACTATACCTAATACTTTTGAAGTTTTGTTAATGAACACAATATCAGATCTGCCCACGTTCAACTGGCATTCTCTCCCGTTTTGCATTATGTGTACCACTTGAGTCCCCTAGTTGTACTCATAAATGATGCCTACTTTTCAGTTCATAGAATAAGAATAATGAGGTTTTTGACTCAGCTGATTTACTCAATATGCTCAATCTAGACACTGCAAAATACAAAGATTATAACTCTTGTTTTACTTTTATTTTGCAGTACTAGGGGGTCAAACCCGGGGCTTTGTGCATGCTAGGCAAGTGCTTTACCACTGAGCTACAGTTAAAACTCTTAAAGTATATACACTTAGTTCAGTAACAGGAAAGAAAATGACCATTTTAAAATCAAATATGGTGAAGACAAGAAGATCTAGGGTGCCTTGTAGAAGAACTGAGCAGCTATACCTTTTTTTCCCAAGTGAGGACAGAGAGTAAGTGAGGTAGAAGTCAAAGTAAAAATTTCTGTTGAACTAAAAAAACAGTAGCCTTCCTGTACAGAAATAGCAAACTTAATGAGAAAGAAATTAGGGAAACAGTACTTTTTACAGTAGCATCCAAAAAAATGAAATACCTAGGAATCAATCTAACAAAGGATGTAAAAGCCCTCTACACTGAAAACTATAGTACTCTGAAAAAGGAGATTGAAGAGGATATCAGGAAATGGAAAGACCCCTTGCTCTTGGATAGGAAGAACTAATATAGTGAAAATGGCCATACTTCCAAAACTCTTATACAGATTTAATGCAATTCTGATCAGAATTCTAACAGCATATCTCACAGAATTAGAGAAAACAATCCTAAAATTCATTTAGAACTAGAAGAGATCTAGAATGGCAAAGGCAGTTCTAGCAACAAAGGCAAGACAGGAGGCATCACAATCCCTGACTTGAAATTATACTATTAAGCTACTGTGATAAAAACAGCATGGCACTGGTGAAAAAACATACCCAAAGATCAATGGAACAGATTAGAAGATGCAGAAACAACTCCAGACATACTCAGTCTCCTTATCTTTGACACTGGTGCCAAATACATTCACTGGAAGAAAGATAGCTTTTTAAATAAATGGTGCTGGAAAAACTGGCTTTGCACATGCCAGAGATTAAAATTGGATGCATATCTTTCACCATGCATTAAACTAAATTTGAAATAGATCAAAGATTCAAATGTTAAAACAGAAACATTAAATCTGCTGGAAGATAAAATAGGTAAAACTCTTAAGATAATGGTATGGACAAAGGCTTAATGAATAAAACCTTGATTGCACAGGAACTATCACAAAGAAGCAACAACTGGGTTCTCATCTCATTAAAAAGCTTTTACACCATAGGAGAAACCACCAGCAGTGTGAAGAGACAGCCCACGATGTGGGAAAAAATGTTCGTTAGCTATTCCCAGACAAAAGATTACTATTGAGAACAATAAAGAACTCAAAAAATTAGATCTCCCAAATTTAAAGACCCAATCCAAAAATAGGCCTCTGAAATGAATATACACTTCGCAGATGAAGAAATACAGCAAATAAACATATGAAAAAATGTTCAACCTCACTGATCATTTGAGAGATGTAAATTAAAACACTGAGATTCTATCTCCCCCCCAGAAAAAATGACTATTATTAAGAAATCAACCAATAACACATGCTAGGGGGCTGTGGGGAAAAAGGAATCCTCCTCCACTGTCGGTGGGAATGTAGACTGGTGCAACAACTGTGGAAATCAATGTGACGATTCCTCAAAAAACTAGAAGTGGAGGTCCCATTCCACCCAGCTATTCCCCTTCTTTAATTCTCCCAGAAGAATTAAAAACACCATACCACAGTGATATGTGTGCATCCATGTTTATAGCAGCACAATTTGTAATAGCTAGATCTTACAAACAACCCAAATGCCCATCAACCGAGGAATGGATAGCAAAGATGTGGTATTTTTATATAATGAAATACTACTTAGCCATAAAGAAAGATAAACTGGAGACTTTTATGAGTAAATGGATGCAACTTGAGCCTATACTCATAAGTGAAATAAACCAGACTCGTGTAAACATTGTACTGTCTCCCTAGTGTGAGAAGCTGAAAGAGTAAATAAGATCCAAAATGTACAATAGATACTGTAAAATGAGAAGAAACTGTTCAAAAGGAAAGAGAAATGGGGATGAGGGAAAGGAGAAAAGAAGGACGGGAAATATATATATTCTCATACATGCATACATACAAGATAGTTAAGATAGTTATATTACTAATTTCTCTTAGTTAATTGAAAAAGTTTTGTGCTAATATTGTTTGGACAATTAAATGCTTATGTCTTATACCCTAAAAATAACAATATGCAATGTATTAACCATTGTTATTGTTTTGAAATTTTTTTCTCTTTAGAATTAAAAAGAAAATTTCTGTTGAGGGAAAAATAAAGTGAATGGAAAACAGTACTTCTTTCCTGATGAAGATATCATAATGAGTGAAAAAATCTCTAGCTTCATTAAAAACATGTGAATTAAAACTGAAACCTTAGGTACTGGTGTCAGGGCAGGAGGAATGCATGTATTGACACTAACTGGGTTGTATCTTTTTGTTTGATGTCCAGTTTCTTGGGCCTTATGACAGGGATATTTTCACATATACAATAGAATATTTTGTCGTAATCGTTGAAATCTGTTTGTATTTGGATTTTTTAAATAGGAGAATTGCTGGAAGCCATCAAGCGTGACTTTGGTTCCTTTGACAAGTTTAAGGAGAAGCTGACAGCTGTGTCCGTTGGTGTCCAAGGCTCTGGGTGGGGCTGGCTTGGTTTCAATAAGGAACAGGGACGCTTACAGATTGCTGCCTGTTCTAACCAGGATCCACTGCAAGGAACAACAGGTTAGGTTTGAAAATTGTTACTCGTTTCATTTGGGAGATGTGGTTTGCTATAAAGCATTTAGGTAGAAGTGAGGAAAACTGGCAGTGTTTAAACTTAGCACAAACATTTAATAACCTGAGCACATCTTAACAGATAATACCCACCACAGTCTTGTCTAAATACTTTAAAAGTTCTTGATGTTTTGTAAGATAAGCACGAGTAATTTTGTGGATACATCAACAGAAGTAGGGTTTTTTTTTTTTTTTTGTGGTGCTGGGGATTGAACCCAGGGCCTTGAGCATGCAAGGCAAGAACTCTACCACTGAACCCCATCCCCAGCCTCCACAAAAGCATTTTAATCATAAAGCCTGCTTTGCTCTACAGAGAGTTAGCTGGCATCAGTTTAAATAATTTTGTGCACTAAAAACCAAACAAGCCCCAACTAAAGCTAGATACACAAAAGCAAGGAAAAGAGGTAGAAGCTGAGTCTGACTTCAGCACTTATATTCCTCCCCTCTTTGCTGAGCTCTTGTGGCTAAACTGGTATTAGAACTCAGGTTTCCAGACTTCTGCCTTTCTGGGTACCTTTGGTATATTGAAAATATTTGGCTTGGAAATTCCAGGCCTAGCTCAGCAAATCCTGTTTCCCTGTTGAACTTTATTGATTTAGAAGCTCTTTATAAAGTGTTACTGAAGAGTGGAAAGTAGAGGCATAAATCATAAGCAGTTAGCTGGGCCACCGATCTCTGATGTAATGAATTTAAAGCACCGCCTTACCATTGGGCGCCTGCTGTTCTCTGCCACCCTTCCCATCTCTATCTGTGACTCAAGATTCTTCTTTATACAACTCATTTCCCTGCATGTACTCCCTATTTGCTGGAATCTAAACAGTCGTTCTGGGAAAGTGAGGTGCCATAAAAATCTACAAAAAATTTATGAGCACCAGCTGCTATAGAGACACATGGTACCTGCTGGAAAGACTTTTGTGGGAATCCTAGTTATACTTCTTTCTCTGCCACTTGAAGAAAGCCCATTGGAATGACAAGTCATAGCTTTTTAATGTGGGAAAAATTATTCAAAAACTTTATTAGTCATGAATTATTGGTGATATCCATCACAATTGATCTAGACATACTGGTTGAGAATTGTTTTCATAGGAGGATTTTAAAAAATGTTTTATAGGTACCACTATATTTTTCATTTATATTATTTATGAAAAGTGTCTTTTTCCTCAATCCTATGTAGCTTTCCTTGTTAACTTACTCTTTTTATTGATATGTAGTAAGTGGCACATGTGCTCTAAAAATTAGCCTTGAGGAGCAGAGTAGATTCCTTCTGGAAGAGACACGAAAGGCCTCAGCCACCCCACAGACAGCACACCTTTACTGTGACCCTTGAGACCACTGGGGCAGAGTGGATGGTGGACATTGGGTCTTGGTTATTCTATTACTATTTGAAGAACCACTATTAAAATATTGTAGTGATTTTCCTGAGTCTCTTACATATTTTTAGTAGCTATCACATTGTTTTTTTCAAAGTAAAGCTTAAAATTTCTTTATAGGAGTATTGTTAAGGAAACTTGCTGTTACATAAGAAACAGAAAAGGATGAGATTGTTATAAAGGATAATTTTGTATGTAAGGAAGAGTAAAAGTTTTAAATCAAGAAGCTACAATGCTTTAGATCAAAATTTAAAGTTTTTACTTTTTTCTTTTTTCTGATAGGTCTTATTCCACTGCTGGGGATTGACGTGTGGGAGCATGCTTATTACCTTCAGTATAAAAATGTTCGACCTGATTATCTAAAAGCTATTTGGAATGTAATCAACTGGGAGAATGTAACTGAAAGATACATGGCTTGTAAAAAGTAAATCATTTTCATCGTCAGTATACTGAATGTGTTAAGCTCTTTATGACTATTATGACTATTTTTGTAATAGCATAGAGTATGCAGTATACTAGTAAGCTGCTATAGTATAGCATTTATTCATGTTGCTTACTCATATATTTGATAATTTAATGTTATAATTTCTTATTTTCCAAATAGGCAACTTTGAAAATAGTATTTTCTGTGATTTAGTCTTGATTAAACATTTTTTTTAAGAGTGACAGTTGCTACATTATTATGTCATTATAAAACCTTCAAAAATATTCCAGACAGTTTTGGGGTCTGTCATCCTGTTCTGTTACAGATAAAGAAAATCTAATCTTTCCCCCAGTTGCTTAACAATAAAATAGAAAACTGAATATTTCCCTTTTCTATTGAAAAGTGCTCTCTTTGTAGGTAATTTTCTGACTAGTGGCACAGCTGGTAGATATCCCCCAGTGGACCTTAATATGGTGACATGTCCACACAGTTAATGCCATTTTGTTATTCAAAAACGTGAAACTTGTGACTGGGAATGTAGCTTATGGGAGAAGATCTTTCTTGCTATGCACAAAACCTTGGGTTTGATCCTCAACACTGTAGATAAAACTTCTCTAAAAAAACCCGTGTAACTTGATGGTTAATTGAGAATTGCTTTATTATTAGGAGATAATTATGCATTTGGGTTTTTCTGGAGACAGAAATACAAACAACTTCATGTGCATTTTGTCCTTAAACATAGAAATGTGTATTGTATAAAAATGCTCAAGAGGGACAAATGAGGGCCTGATGATTAGTAACATCAACAGTGGGGACGGGGCCACAGGCCATTCTGCTGGGCACTTTCTCTGCTTTCAGGGCAGGGACGCATTACTGTGCATCCCTCTCATGAAGGCTAGGCCTGGGCCGGATACCTTCTTCCCAGTAGAGGCAGGTGTTCTATCTCTGAACGAGGTCAGCAGTGTGTCTCTCAGAGCATTTATTTTCAAAGATGTGCTCTTGATTTATTCTGTCCTATGTGATTTTTTTTGGTTTTGTTTTCTTTTAGAGAACTTACAGCCACTGTAGAAGCTTTATATTGTTTTTCAATAAAGGAAAAATGATGCCTATAATACAGCAATTGCATTTCAGATCGTGTTCCTTCACAGTTTCTGCACACAGCGCTACACACTGTTCCAATATAGTAGAAGGATTTCTTTTTGTATTTCGCTTAACATTGTCCTGTGTTTCCTATATTGACTCATCATTGAAGCTCTTCCGACATGATGTTCTCCCTGATCGTGGCCCCAAAGTAATGAGGCCAGGCATTCATGGACCGAAACCTTTGAAACCATGAACCAATAAGTCCTCCTTTAAGCTGTTTTTCTCAGGTATTTTGTCACAGCAGATGGGAAACTAACTAGCATATTGGGTTTGGTTCTGGAGACTCAGAGGATCAAACTGAGCCTTGTGGGCTTTGGGAAGGATTTTAGATTTGCACTGCGTATAGTAGAAGAAGCACATAAATCCACTGAGGGATTTAGGAAAGGTGCTTTCCTTGTATAAGCTACTGTGTGAGATTGTGTGAAATAGTTGATGGAAAGAAAAGAGTTCATTAAAGAAGGAAAAATCAGTAAAAGAATCAAATATGTAATTATTTTCAGGAAGTCCAACCCCCCTCTTTACACATATACCAAATTAATTATTTTCCAAATGCACCAAACATTTTCCTATTTAGTATTGCTGCATAGCCATTCTAAGCGTCTGAAAATTCAGCTTCCCCAGAACTTGCAGATCTCTATAGTGAGAGTTCATTCCTCTTTTTGCAACTGGACTGTTTTACTACTGATATGTACATGTCTGCTCATCCCATTAGATTATGCATACTTCAAAAACAGGTATCTCTTACTCTGTTTTGAAAATTCTCAATGCTTAGCTTATATCTTACTCCTTTTTGAATCTCCTCAATGCTTGTCCCAGAGCCTTACCTGTAAAAAGAATGAGCTAAATTGTTTGGTAGATCAGCATGAGAAAATTCAATCAAGGAGGAAAAAGCCTATGTAAATAATTGATTTGAACTTCCTGGACTTAATCTGGGCTGGGAACTATGCTAAGAGCTACACATTCAGTATGTCTAATCATTACATTAATCCTTTATAAATCCCTTCAAAGTATTAATTTATGAAGCCTTTATTAAAGATGAGGAAATTGAGGCTCACCAAGATGACCTGGCAAAATCAAAACCCCTTACTTCATAGTGGCAGCACCGAATCTAGTCTAGGTCCAAATCAAAAGATCTGACGCCTACACCATGGTGTGGTAGTGCACCCCTGTAATCCCAGCACTCTGGAAGGTTGAGGGGCAGGACTGCCAAGTTCAAGCCAGGCTTGGGAAACCTAGCTGTCTCAAAGAATTGGGGATATAGTTCAGCACCAAGGTCTTTGGTTCAATTCCCAGGACGGGGAAAAAAATAGTCTAGTTTCATCTGACTCACATTCATGCTTTTATTCCCCATGCATGTTGCCCTGTCACTGCCTGCTGTCGTCATAGCCATCTGCTCCTTGCTATTGAGGAAGAAGGAATAGCTTGCCACTTACTGAGCTTACCCTGTGCCAAGCCTTGTGCAGTTGCCCAGCATGCTTTGTTTTATTGGATGCTCATGAAATGTCTATGGTGTGGACTTAGAGTCTTAGAGTAGAAGTACTTTATCCCAGATAGGACAGCCTGTAGCGATACAGCTGAGCATTCTGCTTGGTACTATGATTCTTACCATACACTCTAATCACCCTTCAAGACACTGGGGTGAATGAGCCCATGTTAGGCACATGTTTGTTGTTGAGATGCAACACCTTACACATAAAGGAGAAGAGGTTTACTTTGGCTCATGGTTACAGTTCATGTTTGGCTGTCTCCAGAGCAGAAGTAGCATGGCAGAGGGACGTGTCAGAGGAAAACTGCTCTTGGTGATCAGAAAGCAGAGAGAAAAGGGAGGAGCCTGGGAGGGAGATGTACCCTTCTGGGTCATGCCCCCAACAGCCAGCCTGTAACCAGGCCTCACCTCCTAATGGCAACTCAGCTGTAGGCTCCATAATCCCATCACCCTCCACAAGCCCGTCTTCTGAGCACACAGGGCTTTATGGGGACATTCTTGATCATAACTACCCCCTTTGCCTTCCTGGGTCATTTTCACTGTTCTGACACCACCTCCCCTACCTCTTTATCTCTTCGAAAAGTGTAGCTTCCTGACCCTTACACTCTGAGGCTTTGGCCACTCCCGACCTCTGTCCTCATAACTCAGGCCTACCCTAGGGAACTCAGAAAACAATGTCTGTCTTGTACAATGTACCTCGGCCTCCTTCCTGCTCTAAGACAGAAACTGAAGATTTCTCCCCTTAGCCCTTACCTCCAGTTCTTTACCTCTGTTAACACTGCTGCTCCTGCCTACAGACTTCTTTTACAATGACGTTTTCCTAGTTACACTTCTGCAGTATTTATCACACTGAGTTTGCAGCTGCTGCCCCTACCACTGTATGTAGGCTCGTGCAGGCTGCCTGTGCCTGGGTTCAGTGGTTAGGGAAGTGAGGACACCACAAGGTTAAAGCAGTGTGGATTCTGGAGCATCGTGTGGTACACAGCTGCATTGGAATTTACATGGCCAAAAAAACCTTTTTCAGATTAAATCACTGCAATTTGAAAGTTGATTGATAATGAAGTTTTAACATGGGCTCATCTGATAGTACTGTTCTACATGAAAGGGAGAGTTAATACTGGTTGTATCGAGCACTTTATACTCAATTGAGCAATATCTGGGACAGAACGGACACTTAAAAATATGCCTAATTGGAAAAAGGGGACAAGGAAATTTCTAGCTTCTCAAATATTTCTGCCCATTTATGATAAGCAGACTGGTTTTGGCTTCGTGGTCTTATTATCGAGGGGTAGAGCCTGGAAATTTTGACAAAGGCATTTGTAATATACTTCAACTTTTAACATACACTTAAGTCATGTGTAGCAAACCTTGAAACCTACTTTGTCTTCTCAGTGATTCAAAATGCCACAACCATTTACCCTGAAAAATTCCCATGGACACTTCATGACCTTTGCTACAAGGAAACTCCTAGGATAATTAGAAATGAGCAGCAGGACAGTTTCTGACACTGTTGAACAGAACAGAGTTTGCAAAGCTTGCCCTCTTGAGGTCAAAGTGTTCTAGTCTATAAATTGTTATACCTGGATAATAAACAGATATTAATTATCAATGATGGCTGGGGGTTCTGTAGCACCACAGAGTGGGAGAGGGCAGGGAACCTGAAACAAGATGTCTGGGTTCTGTGTCTGGGACCTGCTGCTTCCTATCTGTGTCCTCTTTTCCCTTCTGCATAAAATATAGATAGCAAATTTGCCATATTAAAAGACTCTTCAGTTAATTGTGTTACTATTTGTGCAGGGCCTGAGATAATACAATATTCGCTTCACAGCAAGTTTTCAGATAAGGTGACCTGATATTATCTCCAGTGGTCAAACTAGTGCTTGTATCTATAATAATTTCCTCATAGTGCTATACACATTAATGAGACAAGTAGATGCTATTTGTAAAGAAGTTACATACTTACCAAGTAATACTTCCAAATATATTTGAAGTAGACAAAATTAACATTAGAAATGGGATTATAATTTACATTGAAATATGTTTCCCAAGTCATACAGTTCACTATAAGTCTCTGTCAAACATGCAGACATGAGAATCAAAGAGGTGCAAATATTCACATCTTCTCAAATTAGGTTCTTGAGTGATTCAGGGAGAAAAAACACTTGTTAAATATTCTTTCTCTGATACGTCCTAATTTTTTTTTCAAATTTCCAGGCAAATGAATAAATACTATAATGATTAATTTAGATACAAATGTCATACTGCGGATAAAAAGAGATGAGTTGTTTTAAAAGTTACTTTTTGGTGGATCCAAGAAGGGCCTTCAATTCAATATAAGAATACATTGTAAAATTAATTTTTGTACATTCTCTGGAAATTATGTCAACTACAGTTGTGCAAAAATAGTTATAAAAGCATTTCATCCACTTACAACTATAGGGTCTCCCCAAAGAACATGGAATATAAAATGCAATCTACTAAACTGAGACGAGATTATATTTGTACAGTATTTGCCTCTATCATACCAAGATATTATATCATCCTGCACATTACTGAAGCAGAAGGCATTAAACAGAACTGTCCAAACTGGCTAGAATTTTGTTTATATTTTGCCAAACTGTCCTATATTAACAGTTGTAAAGTATATGCAATGGACACGGAATTAAAATGGTTAAATAAGCATACATGTCTTATGAAAAATATTGTAAAATTTGATACATTTGAAATATTGAATGTGCATACAGTGAATAATGTTATGCTAATAATGTTAGGAATTGGCAGGGGCAGAGGCACCTGGGCCTGGCCTCTTTCTGGGAGCCAGGTGGATTGGCTAAATAGCATGGTAGATGGGGCTCCATGCACTGTGACAGTGTTGCTAGGAGAGAGCAGGGCAAAAGGTGGCCATGGCCTAGGGGAGCACTGGGGACCAGCTCATTAGAGGGTGAGTCAAAGTGACTAGGTTTGCCTGTTGCTTGGAGCCAGGAGGCTGTGATTTGCTGAATGGCACAGTGGATGGGGCTCTAGGCACTGTGCAAGAAAGGGCAAGCCCAGTGTGGTGGCACATGCCTGTAATCCCAGCACTTGGGAGGCTGAGGCAGGAGAGTTGCTGAGAGTTTGAGGCCACATAGGTTCAAGTCCAACCTGAACTACATAGTGAGACCTTGTCTCAAAAAAAAACAAAAAGAAAAAGCAGGGCACAAGGATGATGGTCACCAAGGGAAGCAATGAAAAACCAGGGCCAGGAGCTCATTTGTGCTTGAGTCAAGTGGCACCCACAGTCAGTAGGCTGTGATTGGCTCAGTAGGAGAGTGGGCAGGGATCCAGGCTCTGTGACCTGGTTTTGCCACAAGAGAACAGGGCGTAACTGGTGGAGGCCAAGGGTACCTGCAGGAAAGCAATGTGAAGACACCATCAGAGGCTGAGTCAAGGCCAGTCGGGTTGCCCTGTTATTTGGAGTAACTTGCAGCCCACGACACAGGTTTGTGATCAGTTCAGTGGCAGGGTGGGTGGGACTCCAGGCACTGTGACACAGCCTTTCGGGAAGAGAGCAGGGGGAAGGTTGGCAGTGGCTAAGGAGACTGGTGGGGACCCTATCTCAGGAGCTCGTCATAGGCATGGCCAAGGCCACTAAGCTTGCCTGGTTGCTTATGTTAGAAATAAGCCCCTATACTCAAATTGTAGAAAAGCAGAACTCAAGAAAAACTTAGCTTTTCTTTCGTTCTGTAAAATCTTCCCAGCTCAGGCAAGCAGCTCCTTGGACAACCCCTCCCTTGGGAATGCAGACTTGTGCTTTCTCTCTGTGGTCCTGTGGGTTTCCCATCGATAAGGGAGGTGCTTCAGGCGGTTCTGTCGCAGGAATCTCCTCTGTTTGAGGGGCAGTACTGGGCACCAACACCCATAAAACTAACAAATGGGGTTCTAAACAAGCTTCATAGCATCCTAACATCCTGAGATGCACAGGATGTGTTTTCTTTCAAGGTTAAGATAGGGTTAGCGTCTAGCATGAGCATTTCTAGTGGCTGGGATGGTGCACAATTAAAGTCCTGAAAAATCCCTTCAGTTCTCTCCAGTTTTTTGGAAATTCCACAACATTTTCTGGCAACCACTGAGGGACTGGAGAGGACAGGTTTGCTATTTCCTTTTGCCTGTGGCCTGGGGACTTGTGAACTGGGGAAGACTAGCTTCTGGCATCACTGAGTAAAGCTTCGCTTAGAGAGGGAACTGGCTCTCCCACTGTCTGAGAGCTTTCTCTTTCTCACCACAGCAAATGAAACCTAGAGAGGGACAGGACAACTCAGAAACAGCAGGCAACAGGACTGGAATGGTAAAGGAGCCCAAGGGGAAAAACCAGTCCTGTTAGGACAGAAGGGGAACCTGATCACTTCCTGGGGAGTACTTAGTAATCTGACCTGGATTAAAATCAGACGGCACCAGCATTCTGGAGCAGGAGTGGCCTGCAATGAGAATTGGCTTGTAGGGGTGCTAGGTACATGGGAGTGGCCCACTGTGAGGGAGGCTCACAGGTAGGTCCAGTCCAGACTAAGTCAGATGAAACCTAAACTCCAAGTGGAATGCAGGGGACACCCATGGGAGAGTTGCTGTCTAACAACTTGCAGGACAGGCCCAGAAGGAGAGCAGCTCCCAGCTGAGTTCCAGCCCCGAGAAGGTGTGCTGGTGACTGTAGGCTGAATGGGTCTGATCCCAGCCTCATGGCCATAAACCAGCCTGAACTTCAGGAAAAATAAAGGTGCATAGCCAGCGTGGTGGCTCACGCCTTTAATCCCAGCACTCGGGAGGCTGAGACAGGCGGATCATTGTGAGTTCGAGACCAGCCTGGGCTACAAAGTGAGCTCAAGGCCAGCCTGAATGGCATAGTGAGACCCTGTCTCAAAAAAAAACAGGGCTGGGGATCTAGCTCAGCAGTCTAAGTGCCTGCCCGGCAAGTGCAAGGTCGTGAGTTCAATCCCCGGTGCTGCAAAAAAATAAAGGTGCAACCTCACTGAGATTATCCACTACCCTGCCATAAAGCTGCTGCTGGCTTGCTGGGATAAGTCTACACAGATCTGGACTCTGTACATGTTGTCTACCAGTGACAGCAGAGACAAACCTGGAAGTGGAAGTTTTTTATTTTCTCCTTCATTGTTTGATCTTGTTCTTATGAATGTGAATGCGGTTTCTTGTTTCTTTGTGGTGTTGTTCTGTTCTTCCTTTTATTTCTTCCTTCTCTCTTTCTTTCCTCTCTTCTGCACATTTCCCAAAGTTTGCATAATCCCCCTTTGTCCTCCAGCCCTGCTTCTAATTTCTTCATTTTCTTTTATTTCTCTATTTTCCCCCTACCCCCTTTTAAATTTTCTCCTGTGAGGGTAAAATTGGCATATTGAGGGCTTATTTATGGCATATAATTTTCTGGCTTGTTTTAGATTTTGTTATGTAATTACAAATCTAGTTTATATGACTGAAGGTGGCAAATTAACGGTTACCTCAGTTTATCATTTTCTAGGCTGTGTTTGATGCTATGGTTATTGCCGATTGTACCACTTTAGCCAACCTGACTTAATGGTTCTAAGCAGCTGTTCTTCCTGGTATGCCAAGACTGAGATTTTCTAAATCTGTAGGCCAGTGCCAAAGAACCAGGGATTGGGCCAAGTAGGCAGCAACTTCTCATCCCCAATAGATTGAAGAGGTAGGCTCTTGCAACAGACTCAAAACCCAAAAACCAGCAGTCAGGATATCTAGAACAATTTCCCTACATTGACTCATGGCTGAATGTGGTTCAAACTTGAACTGCATGACTTCAACTCTGTCAGGCAGCATATTGCAAAACCTTTGTGGCTAGAGCTGTGCCCATCTAAGAGACAGACGGGAATGCACTCTGCCAGTAGCTACAAGTGTTAAGACAAAACAACAAGGGATCCAAGAAAAACCAATCTTACAGGAGCCACCAGAGGAGACAGGAATACCTTCCCCTTATGCTCCACTTTATCCACCTCTACCAAGACCCATACATGGAAAATCGGGGTCAGAAAGCAGCGAGTCTCTGACACCACCCCGCCACAGAAGAAAAAGCAGGACCTCCACCCAGGAGGGAAGATGAAAGCCATAATGATCAGATGGAAGATAAAACCATCTTCAATGGGTCTGTATAAGGGACCTAAGGCCACTCCAAGAGACCAAGGTGCCTATTTATTATGATGCAGAGGGTCAAATCTGAGCATGCTTTGGGAGAGATGGGCTTTGGTTTATAAGGCTTTTACAACCACTAACTTCAACTGGAAGTATCATACACCTCCTATATGGAGAAGCTGCAAGCACTCAAAGATCTAATGCAATCCATCTTCCAAATGCATAACCCAAACTGAGCAGATTGTAAACAGCTTCTCCTGATGCTATTCAATATTGAAGAGCACTGGAGAGTGATGCAGGCAGCCCTCTGTTGTTAGAGGGCCATGCCCTACAGGAGTGATGAATGTCCAAGCATATGCTCAAAGCTTGTTTCCCAAGGCTGAATGAAATTGGGATTCAAATTTGGAATGGGGATGAATAGTAAAATATTGAGACACCCTCCTGGAAGGCTTGAAATCAGGAAACACGAAAGCCATAGGTATGGGAAAAATTTCAGAGATTGTTCCAAAAACCAGATGAAAACCCCAGTCAATTCTATGAGAGACTGTGAGGCATTTCAGCTTTATACTCCATTTAACCTGGAAGCAGCCAAAATTCAGTACATTAAATGCAGCTTTTGCCCGAGGGGGCATCAGGCAGAAATTACAGAAGCTAGAAGGCTTTGATGGCTTGAACACCACTCAGCTTTTGAAAGTAACCATTAAAGGATATGTTAACCGTGATCAAGAAGCCAAGCAGGAGGCAGACCGATGGCTTAAAAGAAAGATCTGCTAGTGGCAGCACTCATGAAGAAAAAGGGCAAAGGTCACAAAGGGTCTGGGGCAAGAAAGAAAACAGGAAAAGGGTCTATTGTAGTCAGGGGTTCCAAGGAGAACAATTACATACAGGACATATCATTTATAGTATTATTTTATGATGATCACCCAGAATTAAATACGAGAAAGTGCAGGAAATCTATCCACAACACTAAAGACCTAGAAAATCCAGCCTAGCGCCTGGGTCCCATGGGAATAACCTGCATGAGTTCAGCTGAAAACCTACAGCCCACGACAATGACTCATGCAAGTCTATTTCACTGATCTGTGCTGGGAAGGCCTCAAGGTCAGTGGTGGAAGCTAGAATATCTGTGCCAGTGGGGTGAAGGATCTGTGCTAGCAGGCTGAGGGTTCTGTACTGAACCTAAGAAGTGATGTTCAAAATAAGGACCAGGGCTCCCCCAAAAGTACCAGTCATTCTCAGTGACAACGAGGTCCTGAGCTCCTCCAACGATGAGAACAGCCAAGTACATGTCAGGAAGCTCTCATGACAAACTTCTCCTGGAGATTAAACAGCACACATCTTCCCCTCTGGAGCCAGGAAGTGATGATCAGCGTAAGGACCAGAGCTCCTCAAAGGTGAACCTCAGTCATTCTCAGCAACAAGAGCCCAAGCCTCTCCAATGAAAATGGTCGAATTTATATCAGAGAAGCTAGCCATGACAAGCTCCTGCAGGAGAACCAACAGCTCCAAACAACAACACTTAGGAGAACCCACAACGCTGTACTCTTCCTCTCCAGGTCTCCTTTTTATGCTGGTAACAGTCCTCAGTACTATGCTGATTTAATTCAGCTGGTGTTAAGTTAACCACCTATTTTTAATCCACAACAAGGTCTGACTGGGCAAGCACTCCCAGAACCAACAGAAGTTAGCCTGGAATCAATGTGTGCAGTGCAAAAAGATAGGACATTGGGAGGATCAATGCCCAGAAAAAGACAAAAAGGATAGCAGAATCTATAAGACCAGAGACCTCATCACCAGAGACTACTCACAGAGAGAACAGGAAACAGACCTGATCGGACTGGCAAGAACTGAAAGCTATGAGGATTAGGCCAGACTGGGCTCCATCTCCCTAGACCCAAAGGAGCTCATGGTCACAGTGAAAATAGGGGGCCAAGCTGAGTGCGGTGACACATGTCTGTAATCCCAGCACTCGGGAGGCTGAGGCAGGGGGATTGCTGTGAGTTCTAGGCCAGCCTGGGCTACAAAGTGAGTTCAAGTCCAACCTGAACTGCACAGTGAGACCCTGTCCCCCCCAAAACAGGGGGACAACTGATGGATTTTATGGTGGACAGTGGAGCTGAGTGCTTGGTAGTGACACAATCTATTGGGTACCTGTCTAAGAAAAATGTGACTGCTGTGGGAGCCACCAGAGTCCTAGAAAGGAGGCTATTTTGTCAGCCTAAAAGATGTGTCATAGTTGGATGAGAAGTCCAACATGAATTCCTATATCATATATCTCCCAAACTGTCTAGTTCCCTTATTAGAGAAAGATTTGCTCCAAAAGCTACAGGCCTCATTTACCTTTGGGCTACAGGAGATGTAACTCTACACCTGGACCAACCAAAGGATATAGTGTTAACTTTTACTGTCCCACAAGCAGAAAAATGGAGATTGTATTCAGACAAGTCACAAAAGTCAGAAACAGGTGAGCTACTTGGGCTGGCAATAAGATTCCTGGGGTATTGGCTGAAGATAACCCCGTGGGGCTGGCTATAAATCAAGCACCAGTGATAGTAGAATTAAAGCCAGGAGCAACTCCAGTTAGAGTTTGCCAATGACCCCTCCCCTGGGAGGCCATACAAGGTATTCAAGGACATTTGAAACAGCCCTTAGTTCATGGAATCTTAACTAAATGTCAGTCTGCCTGCAACATCCTACTTTTGCCAGTACATAAGCCAGTATTGGATTTGTGTGCTGTAAATCAGGTTACTAAGGCTATTCACCCAATGGTGCCAAATGCACACATGCTGATGGGACTCATTCCAATAAGTACTATTTGGTTTACCTGCTCAGACTTGAAGGATGCTTTTTTCTGTCTGCACCTTGTATCAGTCAGTCAGTCATTTTTACATTTCAATGGGAGGATCCTGTCATAGGCATAAAAGAATGGCTAACCTGGACTAGGTTTCTACAGGGGTTTCTACAAAACTCCCCTACAATCTTTGGAGAGGTGCTAGCTACTGATCTTAAAGCTTTCTTCACACCAAGGAACAATTACACCTTGCTACAATATGTAGATGACCTCCTCTTGACAGTCCTAATCTGAGAGGACTGTTTTCAGGAAAGTAATTACTCCATTTACTCTGGAGAAGAAGATATAAGGTATCCAAGGAAAAGGCACAAATTTTCTGATAAGAGGCCAGATATCTAGGCTTCATAGTGACATGGAGGGAATGTCAGATGGACATAGAATAGAAAAATGCTGCCTATGCTTTCCCAATTCCAACCACCTGATGCCAAGTAAGAGTGTTTCTAGGGACAGTGGCATTTTGTTGCACCTGGAGCCCAAATTTCTCATTATTGGCCAAGCCCCTTTACAAGCCACAAAGGGGAAAGAAAAGGAACCCTTTCTCTGGGAAGCTAAGAGAGGACACTTAAACAGATCAAAAAGGCCTTGGCTCAGGCCCCAGCCTTAGGACTGCCAGATGTAACTAAATCCTTCTTCCTATATGCCCATGATCAAAAGAAAATGGTCATAGGAGTCTTCACCCAGGCCATGGGATCCTGGCATTGTCTGGTGGCATACTTGTCAAAGCAGTTGGACTCTGTGGCCCTAGGATGGCCACCATACTTCAAGACACTTGCTGTCACTGCCCTACAGATACAGGAAGCTGAAAAGTTGACTTTGGGACAACAACTAACTATTCAAGTACCACATTCAGTTATAACCTTAATGGACCAGGGGCTGTCCAACCTGTGATTGACTTGGTATCAGGGGCTTTTATGCAAAACTCTTCATGTAACTCTAGAGTCAGTAAATGCTCTTAATCTGGACACTTTCCTCCCAGTTGAACAGGGAGCCCCCTTTCATGACTGTGTGGAAATTGTGGATGAGCTATTCTCAAGCCACAGAGATCTTACAGATTACCCTCCAGGAGACCCAGGTATTGAATATTTCACAGATGGGAGCAGGGTTGTATTGGAAGGGGTCCAACAAGCTGAATATGCAGTGGTGACACTGGACTCTCTGGTACAGACCCAGCCTTTCCTACCAAAATTTCTGCTCAAAGGGCTGAGCTAATAGCTCTGATGAGGGCACTGTTACTAGCTAAGGACAAAAAGGTTAATGTCTATCCTGATTCCAAGTATGTTTTTGCCACATGCTACAAGTTCATGGAGCTATATACAGGAAGAGAAGGCTCCTGACTGCTGGGGGAAAGGAGATAAAATATAAAGAAGAAATTTTCTCTGCTCCCTGGCCCCTGCCATGGAAAGGAGCTCCCTGCAGCCAGGCAGCATGGCAGAGAGAACCAGAACTTCCTCCTCTCCTCCCCGGTCCCATCCCCAGGAAGGAACTCCCTGTGGGCAAGTGCCATGGCAGAGAGAAAAGGCAGATCTACTGCTGCCCACTGGCTGCCGACAATAGGAGGCTTGCTTCCTGGCAGTCAGCAGGAGCAGGGACATGGAGCCAGGTAAGCCCCATGCACCCACAGGCCACCATTGGAGGCCCTTGCTTCCTTCAGGCAACCATCACCCACTGGGAGAATCAGACAAACACACCCCTGTGTGCCTGCCACCATTGTGGAAGTCCCAGTGTAGACATGCAGGTTGAGAGAAGCAGCCCCTCCACCACGTACCTCTGGCCATTGGGAAAGCCCCAGTGTAGCTGCACAGGTCTGGAGAAGCCCACTTCACACCCTGCTACCTCTCTGTAAACCTGGGGTCAGAGGAACCCAGGTGCCTGTCCCATTCCCCTACACCTTGCAGGGGCATCCTTTGTGGGAAGTGCCTCAGACCCTACAACCAGCTTGTTGGGAGGAACCCAGGAGAATGGCAAGAGGAAGGAGCAAAAGGCATTCTCAGACCTCCAGCCCACAGAGAACAAGTCTGGTAGATACAGTCATGGAAGAAAATGGAAGTCACACACCTGAAATCTCTGACAGGATAACAATGGAAATAAAGAAACAACTACATGGGACTGTAAAAGTAATCAGATCAGAAATAATATCTCAGGTGAAAGAAGAAATGAAAAACATAATGGAAGAATTCCTAAGCATATCTAAAGAAGACTTAGATTAAAAAAAAAGAAGAGCATAAGAAAATGATGGAAACCTTGAATGAACAATATAGAAAGGAATTACAATGCATGGGACAGATTCAAAAAGATATCCAGGAAATTAAGAAATCGATTGAAAGCTGGCAAAACTGCTTGAAACAGACTGAAGACAGACTTTCAGACCTTGAAGACAGGATTGCAGCTAGCGATTGTGAAAGGAAAGATCTTTTAAAAATAACAAGGAATCAGAAAATAACAATTCAATGGCTGCAAGATGAGGCAAAGAGAAATGGTTTAAGAGTGATAGGCATCAGTGAAGAAGCAGGGTCCAAACAAATGAAATAAAAATTGTATTTACAGAAATAATAGCGGAAAACTTCCCAAACATGGGAAAAGGATCTGGTATACATAGAACTGAGGAATATAGAACTCCAACTAGCCATAACCAAAGTAAATCTACACCCAGACATATAATAATCAAGATTCCAGAACTTCAGCACAAGAACAGAATATTAAAAACTGTTAGAGAAAAGAAACAGACCACCTATAAAGGGAAACCAGTGAGAATCATGGCAGACTTCTCAACACAAACCATCAAGTCAAGAAGAGTTTGGAGTGAAGTGTTTCAAATTCTGAAAGAAAACAACTTCCAACCAAGATTGATGTACCCTGCAAAACTATCTTTCAAAATGGATGGAAAAATAAGATACTTCCATGATAAAGAACAACTGAAGGAATTCATGAACACGAACCAACCCCACAGAGAGTGCTGAAGGATACTCTAGAGAGAAATAAAGATGACCATGGCTCCAGGAACAGCAGCAGAGGAGGATCGCCAAACAGGACAGGCAATTGAATGAAGACAAAAAGCAGAGGGCCAACAACAGAAGGATACCATGGCAGAGACAAACCAATATATGCTGGTTGTAACCAGTAATGTACATGGCCTCAATTCAGCAATAAAAAGAAACAGGATCCATTAATATAAGAATCGCATTTAACACAAAAGGAAAGCCACAGACTGAAAATCAAAAGGGAGAAAACAATTGATCCAAGTGACAGAAGATTAGCCCGGCAACCGCAGAATGGATAAGAAAGATACAGCATTTTCATAAAATGGAAAGCCACCCAACTACAAAGTAGGATAATCTTCATTTTCTTTGGCTGCAGCTGGAGATCATGTTCATGGCTGCAACAATTTGAACTCTTATGGGTGAACACTAGTATAAAAAACAGGAGTTAGTGGGATTCAAAAACACAATAGATACTATAAAAGTAATAGGGGAGGAAACACCTAGGAGGAAAAGGTAGTAACCAATATTAATTTCTTATTGTCTTGTCTTGAACTCTTGTAAGGTTTGCACAATTTTGTTAGGTTTGGTTCTGTTCTGTGTTGGTTTGTTAGATTTTACAGTGTCAGATGGTATGAGCAGCTAGTTTGAACATAATGGGATATATTATGGTAATCATGGCTGATTTCCTATTATCTCATTTTGTGGTCCTATAATGCTTTCATTCTTGCATTTAATTGGTTTTACTGTGTTCTGTTTTATTTGATTTTATTATGTGATGGTATGAACAGTTGTTTTGAAGAAAAAGAGACATAGTAACCATTGTCCACTTCCTGTTATCTGGTTTTGAAGTCCTGTAATACTTTCATTCTTTTGTTCTGATTGGTTTTAATCTGTTTTCTTATTATTTGATTTCACTGTGTATGAGGTATGGACAGCCATTTTGAGGAGAACAAGAGACACTATGGAAGCCATTGTTGATTTCCTGTTGTCTTGTTTTGAAGTCCCATAATGCTCTCATTCTATTGTTTTGATTGGTTTTATACTATTTTGTTTTTTTAGATGGTATTGTGTGTGAAGGTATAGACAACTATTACAAAGAAAACAAGAGACCTTATTTTAGCCACTGTTGGTTTCCTGTTGTCTTGTTGTGAGGTCCTGTGTTACTTGCATTGTTCTGTTCTGATTTGCTTTGTTCTGTTTTGTTCAGTTTTTTATTGTTTTATTCTCTTTAAAATAAAAAAAGAAGAAGAAATTTTATAGCTCCTCGATGCTGTATGGGCACCATGGAAAGTGGCTGTTATATACTGCAGGGGATTTCAATGGATTGGTATGATTGAGGCTAAAAGAAACCAAAAAGCAGACAGGGAAGAATTTGGGCTGCTATGGCAGCCCCACAATCAACAGAGGGGTCCTGGCCCTATCCCTCATCCTGGAACCCATACCTCTGGAGACCCTAAACTATACTTCAGTTGAAAAGACATGGTTGACCCAGGAGCCTGGGGTTTATATCATGGGAGGATGGTGGAGATTCTCTGATGGGAGACTGGCTATCCCTAAAATGATGGCTCCCAGGTTTGTGAAGCAATTTCTTTTTTAATTTTTTTTTTTTACTTCAAAAAGAATAAAACCCAACAAAACAGAATAGAATAAAGCCAATCAAAACAAAGCAGTGAAAGTGGTACAGAATTTCAAAACAGGATAATAAGAAATTAACAATGGCTACCATAGTATGTCTTGTTAGCTTCGCAACAGTTGTCCATACCATCAGACATGGCAAAATCAAACAAAACAGAAGAAAACCAATCAAAACATAACATCGAATAAAACAAAACAATAAACCAGAACACAACAAAGCAGTGAGAACAATACTGCACATTGTTATCTTCAAAATAGTTGCTCAGGTTACCAGACACAGGAATAAAACAAAACAGTAAAATGGAACAAAACATTGGATTTCAAAAACAAGACAAGAAGAAATCCCCCACTGTTGCCACAATGCACACTGCCATCCTCCATATAGATGTGCAGACCACCAGCCCCAGGCCTGCAGGGTCAACCAAACAATAAAAGCATCAAGCTGTTCCTTTCACCTCAATTGCTATCATGTCACCCTGAGTCCTCCAAGTCAGCAGCGGGGTGGGTGGGGAGGGAGATGCTTTTCTGGTTTTTCAGCACATGTACCGGTTGGCTCACAGGAAGGTGTGGTTTCTCTTGTGACTGAGTCTTTTCCCAATCTGCATGGTGGAGCCTGCTTCATAGAAAGTCAGGGTTTCTCTTCTGGCTGAGTCTGTGAGGCAATTCCAACAAGGGTGTCACATGGGAAAAACAGCACTAGACATGTTACTAAGTTGTTACTTCTATGTGCCACAGTTCACTGCTGTCACTTGAGCTTTTTGAGAACAGTGCCTGACCTGTGCACAGAACAATCCAAAAAAGAGCCAACCAGGTCCCTGGGTATCCAAGACGCAGGTGTTACTCTGTGTGAAAACTTTCTTGTGGACTTCACTGAACTGCCCTGAGTGGGAGGTATCCATGCATGCTCTAATAGCCTGCACCTTCTCAGGGTGAGTAGAAGCCTGCCCTACCTGGACATAGAAAGCACTGGAAGTAACAAAAGTGCTGTTAAAGGACATCATCCCAAAGTTTGGACTGTTACTAACTTTGGGATTGGACAATGGGCCAAGTCTAATTGAGGAAAAGGAAGAACATGCGATCCCTGTAACTGTCCACCTAGGGTTACTGTAAGCCTCCCAAAAGGTGTGAAATTGTGCTGAGCAATAGGAGGCATTTGGCAGTTTATATAATATGATCATTAAAAAAATAAAAGCAAAGAATCACAAGTCCCTGAGATGGAGGGCCTATATATTTTTCATTTTTTCTTTTCCTTTGTTTTTCTTTCTCAGGGCTATAGTTGGAACCTAGGGCCTTGTGCATGCCAGGCAAGTGGTCTACCGCTGAGCTACACTGCCAGCTCTGAAAAAGTATCTAGAAGTGTCACAGTACATTATTTAAAATTTCCAAGTACTAATCAAAAAATTATGTGGTTTACAGAAAGTGAGAACAGCACAACCCAAATAACATTAAAAAGACATAAAAGAAACTGTTAGCAAACAATGACACAATAATATTTAATAGGAAATAGATCATCAGACTAGAAAGCATGTGTTCACAAACGCAAGGAGCCATGGGGTGGCAGTGTAGCTCTGCACTGGGGCACCTGTATAGGAGCATGAAGTCCTGGGTTAAATCCCCAGAAAAGGAAGGACGGGAAAGTGAGGGCAGTGGGATGGAAAGAAAAAGAAAGGGAGGCAGGAGAGGAGGAAAATAAAATGCCCCATCCTAAAATTCGCATGGCATCATATGGGGTCCCTAATACTAGAAATGACATTTAAAAAGAGCATGGACTGGCATGGTGGTACATTCCTGTTGTCCCACCTACCCTGGAAGGTGGAGGCGAGAAGATCACAAGTTCAAGTTCATCATGTGCAAATGACCCTCTTAAGTCAATCCACTGTACTGCCAAAATAATTGAGAATGACAGACGGAAAGATAGAATGAAAGAAGGAAGAATCAAACAAAAGGAAACACAAACACACACTTCCTGATTTCAACTCTACAGAAGGAAAGATGGAGTTACTATCAGGTGAGAAGGGAAAACTTGTAGAGTGCAGCAGGTCCAGTGATCAGGAATTTGCTTATTTATTTATTTTCTTTTGGTGCTGGGAATTGAACTCAGGACCTTGTGCTTACCAGGCAGGTGCTGTTCCTCTGAGCTATATCCCTGACCAGGAATTTGCTATTGTTTTTGCTGTGTTTCAGCATTTTCAGATACTTGCAGGTCTGTGGCCCACACAGGGCAACAGGCCAGTCTGAATATAAGGCAATGACTGCTACCTGTCAAAGGAAACCTGTAGGAAAGCCATATCCAGTAATTATTTTCTAATATTCCAGTATGTGTAAGGCATGAGTTACAATCCCAGCCTCCCCTCTGTTCGTTGTATATATTGTGTTCAATGGTTTTATTTTATCTGGCGGATTTGTTTTTTGAGATAACATTCTCAGAACGGACCACACTGGCATGGAGTTTTGTAAAGATCCTGCTGAGTTACTACTCTGTCAGACCTTATGCCACAATGCCTGGTGTAAAGTGTCAGCTTCCACGAGCCCTTATTCAAGCAATGTTTTTTTTAATTTTAAAAAAGCAAAATAGAAAAAAGGATAGAAATGATACAGAATTTAAAAAAAAGTAGGGAATTTACACTAGTTAATATAATACATATTATTATCTTAGAAGTAGTTCAGGTTTCAAGATCAAAGCATAACAAATGATCAAACAATTACACAATGACAGCACAAACTGTTCTTTTTGATGAACTAACAGAGATTAGGAGTATAGTTATCTATTTTGCAAGTGCATAAAAATGAACACTATCAGTCTAATAACATCTGCTTCAATGCACCCAGGGATCCATGGCATTTTTAAATGCAAGAGAAATATTACAGTAACTGATTTACCCCAGAAACACTACCTATTCAATTTATGTACCATTGTGTGAGATTTGTTTTAAATTTCATTTTCTGTTTAAAAAAATTTTCAAGTAAGTGGGAATGCACAATACAGAACTATAGTAAGATGAGGCACTGATCAGGCATGGTACACACACCTGATACCCCAGACCTCTGGGGGGCTGAGGTAGGATGATGGCAATTCCTAGCTCTGCCTGAGCCACAGAGGGAGAACCTTTCTCCAAGTACACAGTACTGTTGCTCTAACTCAGAAATGTTAGGTATGTTGTCTTGGTGATAGAAAAGTGGTTAATCTGTGTCAACTTCATGATATGAGAGTCATTTAGAATGCCATTCTATACCAATTTGAACACCACCAAAGAATAATGTTTTTGTGGGGGTTGTACCTTTCTCTTTGAGATACTGGAGATCTAGCGTAGGTCCTTATGCATGGTAGGCAAGTGTTCCAGGAAACTGATCTACTTTCACTGCCTCATAAATCTCTCTCTGTCTCTGTCTATCTCTGTCTCTGTCTCCCTTTTTAGTTTCAGACATTTCAACATTTTTTTTTTCATCCTGAAACAGTGGGATCTACAGACATTTCACTGTACTATTTCTTTTCTTCTTCCAAAAATTGGGAGTTCATTGTTCTAGCAAGTGTTCATGGTGGAAATAAATGGAATGAAGTTGATGCACACCAGAGCCATTCTCAGCTATATGCCATTAAACACGAACTCTGTGGGAAAGGCAGAAAGAAGAGAGCCGCGTACTGTATACTTTCTGTTCTTACTTTAACAGAATAGAGGAAAGATTTACGTTTCACCCTGAGTGAGTGGGACCACAGCTGAACAGGAAGGCCTGGGATCAAGAGGAGCGGATTCCCAGGGTCCAGCAATGTCAAGAATAATGTTCACAAACTGAATTTGCATGCCAGGCGTGGTGGCTCACGCCTGTAATCCCAGCACTCGGGAGGCTGAGACAGGCGGATCGTTGTGAGTTCGAGACCAGCCTGGGCTACAAAGTGAGCTCAAGGCATAGTGAGACCTGTCTCACTGAATGGCATAGTGAGACCCTGTCTGAAAAACAGGGCTGGGGATCTAGCTCAGTGGTCTAAGCGCCTGCCCATCAAGCACAAGGTCGTGAGTTCAATCCCCAGTCCCGCAAAAAAACAAAAAACAAAAACAAAAAAACCCGAATTTGCCAGTGAAGTACTATATGTGAACCGATCCAGGCTAGTGTTTTGATTTCTGTGGTTCATACTGAGAACCCCCAAGGTGGCCCTGGACAGCAACATAGGCAGCATCTAAGATCTTGTGGAAATTCAGTGTCAGGCCCCAATCAGCCCTGTAGAATCAGAATCAGAATCAGAATCAGAATCAGAATCAGAATCAGAATCAGAATCAGAATCAGAATCAGAATCAGAATCAGAATGTGCTGTGTAGCAAGATTCACAGGTCAATCACAAGACCATTAAAGTCTGGCACACTGGTTTTATCATTCATCTTCACAAACACTCAAGCAGTCTGGGTGATCCTAGCAGAGTTCCCTCTCTAGGTGTGTGATTGTCTACCGCACCCCCCCTTCACCCTGGAAGCCCCTCCCCCATCTCTGCCTGCTTGGGTGTGAGATCTGCTTTGGTGCTTCCAGGGCTGGTAGTTTATTGACTGAGGAAAAGCAAGCAAATATAACTTTATTAAATCAAACCCCCTCATTCTTATTATTTGAAAAATTTGCTTCCTTAACAAGAACTCTGACCCATGTACTGCATGTACTGTGTTAACTCATTGTTGATTCAACTGAAAATTAAATTAACCTTAAAGGAAATAAAGCTCAAATTTGGTATTGCTTTAACCTTTTGACTATCCAGCAATTATCAAATATATTATTTGTGTAATATACCTAGTAAAAGTAAAGATTAAGTGTGTAAGTCCTTTTCAGTCTTTTCCCATGCAATTTGGAAAAGAAAGAATGCTACTAAAAATTTACCTTCCTTTCCCAAAGAAACCAACGAGCAAACATCATTCGAATAAAAAATGCCTTATTTCTTCTGCAGACCTCTAATGTAGTAGTCACCATTAGTGTGAAAAAAGAGCGAAGAGGGCCAGGGATCTAGCTCAGTGGCCTAAGTACCTGCCTGGCAAGTGCAAGGTCGTGAGTTTGATCCCTGGTACTGCAGAAAAAAAAAAAAAAAAAAAAAAAAAAAAAAAAAAAAAAAAAAAAAAAAAAAAAAAAAAGAGCAAAGAAAGCCAGTGGAAATGTAAGAAGATTGGAAAAACATATGCTTTTTGTGAAGTGCTTGGAATTGATCGCAAAAAACATTTTAATTAAAATGCATTTTAAACGAATAAAACTAAAAGTTGTTCATAGACGATGGTAATACCGGGTTCCCTCAAACATAAGGTTGCTATAGTTGCAAAACTATCCATATGGTCAGCAGTTCGCAGGAAGCAACCCAAGCGAAACATCTATGTTGTCTACCAGTTTTCATTTGGAGCTTGGTATGACGGCACACCAGTCTGCAATGACATCTGACACAGGCGCTGTCTACCTCACAAAGGCCGTGCTCATCTGGCCTTTGGATGTGCACTGAAGGACAGTGGTGCTGTGCTTGCCAGGGTCCCCAAGGGCCCAGGTGTAGAGATAAACTGGTCCTGCCAGGAAGATTGGGTGAACAGATAAATTATAGGCTCTCTCTCTACAATGTAAAGAGAGATACCATCTTCATTCTACAGACATCTCTGAAGTTCACAAAGATTAAAAACTTGTTTAGGCAGCCAGCTGGAGACAGAGCCAGAGTCACTGCTTTTCTCACCATGTCACAACCTCTCCCCAGAGTGGGGGGGCAGAAGTCAAATATGACCCAGGACTTGAGAACGTGAATAAAACCCCCAGACCAAGAAGCAAGCACGAGTCTCACGACAACGCATGCAGAGACGGGCAGGAGCTTCAGGCTGAAGAGGGCAGGTGGAGGATGGAAGGTGACAGAACATTTGCCTAGAGAGGATAGCACTCTAGTAGGAATAATCAGCTCATGAGTGTGTTTGCAAAGATGGGTAATCATACAAGCTGTGTGGCAAACATTAAGAGTCATATGAATCACTTGGGGATGTTGATAAAATCCAGATTATGAATCTGTAGGGGCAGGAAGGACCTGACACTGCATTTGTACTCCCATTCTGTTTTCCAAGGAGACACCAAAGAGAAAGAGAGAGAGACAGAGACAGAGACAGAAAGAGAGAGAGAGAAGAGACTGTGGGGAAAGGGGTACAAGAGATGGGAGGTGTCCAGGCTGGGCTACTGCGCCATCAACTGTTTAGCTCATCTATCTTTGAAATTGGAAACTTGGGCTCAGTTTGGCACATGGTCACTTGAGGGGATAAATGGACAAGTCCAGAATACAAATGTTTAGGAGGTCAGATGCCCCGGAAAAGGACCAGCATGGAGCTTTTCCTGGAATTCTGCCTTGGATTCTGCCATGGTTCTCAGAACTGTCCTGACTGTTCCTGGGAGCTGATGTGTCTAACTAGAGACACCTTATCTTTCCTGCTACTCAGGAAGATGTGGGTTGGGATGAAAAAGGCTGCAATAGTTGGGCATGGTAGTGCACTTTTGTAATCCTAGCACTTGGGAGGCTGAGGCAAGCGAATTGTCACGAGACTGAGCCAGCCTGGACTACAGAGTAAGTTCAAGACCAGCCTGAACTACACACAGTAAGACCCTATCTCAACCCTCACGCCAGAAAAAAAGAAAAAGACAAAAAGAATGTGAGTTGCTTTGCATTTCCTGGGGCTGCCGCAGGCAATGGAGAGAATACCAACCTGCCTCCCTCTGTCAATGAATGCACGAGTGCCATGGATGCCAGAGGAGCGCCAGAACTCATCCGGGCTTTTTGATTCTCTCTGAAGAAGACCTGGGTGAGTCAACTCTGCCTTCTGACTACCTTACCTGTCTCACCAATGCCATTCCCTTTCACTGGGGGTCAGGCCTCATGGGCCCTCATCCCTCTGTTGCTCCCAACGGTCTCCCTGACTGTAGCCTCCCTCAGCTCTTACCTACTTACATACAGGGGGTTTCTGGTCACAAATCTGAACATCGCTGACTTTCTTTAAATCCATTAGTGAGTCCACATGTCTGTAGAATGCTTCCTCATGCCCATCGTCATTCCTGATCTCCAGCCCAATTCCTCCCCTGCCTGTTAGGGGCCTCTTCCCTGTGAACCTGTGGACATTGTGAATTTGCCTGGAAATTCTGCCTGGCCACAATGATACCCTCTCAACTTGGTGCCTATCTCTCTTTTGGCCCCCTTCCCTGAACCCCAGGAGGCCTCTCAGAACAGGTGAAGACTCAAGTGTCTTTTCTGTGCTTTTGGGAACCTGTGCTGTGGGTTATGGTCTGCTATACCTCAGCACAGTTACAAAAGGATAATGACCCTGTCCAGGCATAACCAGAGGACCTGGGTGATGGGTCTGGGCTCCGAGCTGTCTTCTCAGGACCTGGTTCTGTGTTTGTTCATCCATGTCTAGAAGATGTATTTATTCAGATACTTTTATTCAAATACTTTTGTGGCCCCACTTGAATGCTGATGAGAATAAACCAGCTATCCAAACGTGTTGTGATGCAATTCAGGAAATTCATATGCTAACTCTTCGATGAAATTTGATAATGATACATTTTAGTATTAGAGCAAAGGCATAAGAGCCTGCAAACGCCAGGAGCAGGGACTACACACTTCTAATTTTGAATACCTTCTCCAATAAAAACAATGATCGTTTGAGAAATTTTAGAAAGCAGAGCTTGATCAGAGAAATAAAGATAAGCAGACAACATCTTCAATACAGAAAGTACCTAGAAATGTTCACAGAGGAGGGTGCTTGCCATAAAAGACACAGAGGCTACCATGAAGAAGCTCCAAAGAGCTAAAGCAATTTGTGGGACAAAATATATCTCGAAAGTATTATCTTTTTTTTTTGCGGCACCGGGGATTGAACTCACGACTTGTGCTTGCCGGGCAGGCGCTTAGACTGCTGAGCTAGATCCCCAGCCCTGTTTTTGAGACAGGGTCTCACTATGCCGTTCAGGCTGGCCTTGAGCTCACTTTGTAGCCCAGGTTGGTCTCGAACTCGCAACAATCCGCCTGTCTCAGCCTCCCGAGTGCTGGGATTACAGGCGTGAGCCACCGGCTTCAAAAGTATTATCTTGCAACTCTCAGAACAGACTATCCATAGGTCTTTCCTATTATAAGTAAACAAGGGAGGTCTTTCCTATTGTAAGTAAACAATTGAAGCACATTCCATAACATAACTAACCAGTACTCTTCCAAAGTGCCAAGGTCATAGAAGACAAGTCTCCCTGAGAACCTGCCATAGAGAAAGGAGACTAAGTGACCTGACAAGTAAATACAGTGTGAGGACAAGAGAAGATCCTAGACTAGAAAATGAGTCTTGGTTAAAAAACTGGTGAAATTCAAGCAAGGCCTGGAGTTTAATTAATAGTATCATACCAGGTATTTATTTATTTATTTATTTATTTATTTATTTATTTACTTTTGAGACAGAGTCTCACTATGTAGTTCAGTTTGGGCTTGAATTTACTATGTAGCCCAGGCAGGCTTTGAACTTGTGATGGTCCTCCTGCCTCAGCCTTCTGAGTGCTGGGATTAAAGGTGTGTGCAACCATTGTTGACCCAGTATCATATCAGTTTTAAATACCTTGATCGTGTTCAGGTTATGGAAGATTTTTTTAGAGGACAATGGATGAAGAATATTTTGTTTTTTTAATTTTTATTTTATTTTAAAAAAAGGAAAAACAAAACAAAAAATGCAAGAAAAACAAGAA
This sequence comes from Cuniculus paca, assembly GCA_004365215.1. Lineage (NCBI taxonomy): Eukaryota > Metazoa > Chordata > Mammalia > Rodentia > Cuniculidae > Cuniculus > Cuniculus paca. Next base: position 28,734 of record RJWT010000246.1, on the reverse strand, counting down.
GCAGAAGAGACGAATAAACAACAATGACAAAAAAACCCCAAAACAATAACAATATAGACTTTCAGAACAAGGTGGTAGGAACTTAACAAAGGTTGCAGTTTTGCATAGTTCTTTTCAAAAGAGTTACTCAGATTACCAGATATGGACATGCAAAATTGATCTAATCCTATGACTGCTAACTGTTTTGTTCCAAGAACAAATAGAATTAGTACAATCACCTTAGCTGTCTTAAGTGCATATATCCAAATTTATACCTTTTTTCTTTTCCATTTTCCCTATCTGAGTTATTTTTCCACTTTGAGCAGTTTCTTACCCTTTCATGATATTTTTTGAAGATTTTGGATCTTATTTACACTTTCAGTTTTTTACACTAGGTAGACAATATAGTAATTACATATGTGAGTTCGATTTATTTTACTTATGAGTATGGTCTCAAGTCGCATCCATTTATCTATAAAAACCTCAATGTGATCCTTCTTTACAGTTGAATAGTACCCCATTGTATAAAAATACCACATCTTTTTTATCCATTCCTCAGTTGATGGACATTTGAGTTGCTTCCAAGATTTGGCTATTACAAATTGTGCTGCTATAAACATGGGTGCACGTTTGTCATTGTGGTATGACGTTTTCAATTCTTCTGGGAATATGCCCTAAAACAGATAGCCAGGTCAAATGGGACCTCAAATCCCAGCTTTCTGAGGAACCTTCACACTGATTTCCACCAGTCTGGTCGCACCAGTCTACATTCCCACCAACAATGGAGAAGGGTTCCTTTTTCTCCACAGCCTCTCCAACATTTGTTCCTGGCTGTTTTCTTGATCCTGGCCATTCTTTCTGGAGTGAGATGGAATCTCAGTGTTGTTTTAATTTGCATTTCTCTAATGACCAATGATGCTGAACATTTTTTCATGTATTTATTTGCCATTTGTATTTCTTCAGCTGAGAAGTGTGCTTTCATCTCAGATGCCCATTTTTGGATTGGGTCTTTGAATTTTGGGGCTGGATTTTTTAAATTCTTTTTTTAATATATTTTTTTTTATTTTGAAAAGAACATAACCAAACAAAATAAAACAGAATACTCAATCACAACAAAACAATGAATATGGTACATGACTTAAAAGCAGGGTAAAAGGGAATCTATAATGGCTCTTGTTATCTTCAAAATAACTGCCCATACCATCAGGGATAAATAAAATCAAACAAAATAGAACAGAATAAAACCAATATAAAAACAAAACAAAAGAAACAAAACAAAACAAAACAAAACATTGAAAGCAATACAGAACTTCAAGGTAATAGTAAAACAGCAGTGGCTACCATAATGCTTCTTGCTATCTTCAGAATAGTTGCCTACACCTTCAGATATAATACAATCAAACAATACAGAATAGAGTAAAATCAATTGAAACAAAACAATGAAAGCAATACAGGGTTTCGAACCAAGATGATTGGATATCCTTGATGGTTGCAATTATATATTTTGTTATCTTTGAAATAGGTGTCCATGCCATCAAGTATAATAAAATCAAACAAAACAGAATAAAATGAAACTAATCAGAACAATGAAGACAATATGAGCTTCAAATCATCATAATAGATTAACAATGGCCATTGCCTTCCCTTTTTAGATAATTCCTTCCCTTTGACTTTCCCAATGTGTATTGTGCATTTTGGATCCCACTAACTCCTTTAGTTTGTTGTACTAGGGAGACAACACAAAGTTCACCCATGTGACTCTGAACCACTTCATTCATGAGCATGATCTCAAGTTGTATCCATCTACCTACAAGAGCTTTGAGGTTATCTTCCTTTATAGCTGAGTAGGTTTCCACTGTATGGAATGCCATGTCTTTCTTACCCATTCTGCAGTTGATGGATAAGCTACCCCTACTTTTTTTCTGGCTCCCTGTCATATAGGGCATTGTTCTCTCTGCTTTGACTTTCAGCCTATGAATTTTTTTTTCTAGTTAAATGTGTTTTCTCCTGATCCACTCTGCGTGTGTTTCTCTTGATTGGTGCACTGAGGCCATCTACATTATGGTTTTGGCCATCTTGCACCATGTTGTCTCTGCCATGCTATTTTCCTGCCATTGGCTCCCTATTTTTCCCCTTTGCCTTCCAGTGATACCCCTCCAAAATCATGATCTAACCATGGATGTTGTTGGGATGGGAGTATAGAAATGAGCATCTGTTTATGATGATCTATGCTATTTTCTTCTTTGGATCTAATGTAAATTTCCAGGTGGTCATGATCAGACATCTCAGTCTACACTGGTCAACTGAGAAATTTTAATTTTTTAAAAATAGACACTGCATCGTTTCTTTTTTCTTTTTTTTTCCAGCACCAGGGATCAAACTTAGGACCTCATGCTTGCCAGGCAGGTGCTTAGGCCACTGAGCTAAATCCCCAGCCCTTGTCTTTTTGAGACAAGGTCTTGCTATGCTATTCAGGCTGGCTTTGAGCTCACTTGGTAGCCCACGCTGGTCTTGAACCCACAATGATCCTCCTGTCTCAGGCTCCCAAGTGCTGGGATTACAGGTGTGTGCCACCAAGCCTGGCCACTACATCATATCAATGACCATTCAAAACTATAACACTATGGAGTAAATTAAGAAGCACTTTTTTTCTCTCTGTTTTTTTCCTTCCAGTTTGAGCAGAAGTTTATAATGTGTCCAGAAGATTCTGAAAAGTTAAAAAATGATAAGATCAAGTATCTAAATATCTCTGATGAAGGTTTGTTGTATGAAGTTTTAACACTGTATTGTCTCAGCAAACTAACTGACATTCATGACTTAAGGGAGGACAGGTTTCATTTGGGTCATAGTTGCAGCCTATGGTTGGCTGACTCCAAAGCATAAACATTGTGGCAGAAAGGCGAAGTGGGGCAAAGGTGCTTAGCTCATGACAACAGGGAACAGAACAGAGAAACAGTGCCAGAGAGGAATGGGGGCAATAGGCCGTGTACAATACCCAAAACCATAACTCCATGGCACACCCAGACACACCCCGGGGCATGCTCTATTGCTAGGCATTTCTTAATCCAGTGAAGCTGACACAGCTTCATTAGTGGTCACAATCCATGCTTTGTCAACTTCACACCCAAACACATCTCTGTACTTAATGTTCAAAAAAGTAAAATAGCAAGCTCATAATTCCAACTCACATAATACGACTATCCCTCATAAAATTCGAAATGCAGCAGTTCCAGTAATTTCAAAAGTCCAAGTTTAAGTTGCTTCTGAGACTAAAGCCAAACTCTTTGTTTTGAAAGCCAAACTATGAACTTCTATAAAAATAAAAAGCAAATTACATAATTCCGAGGTATAATGACACAGGGTAAACATTCCCATTCTAAAAAGGAGAGTAAGGGGGATAGAAAAGAATAGGCCTAAATTAAAACAGAAACCCAGCAAGGTGACCATAAAGTCCAGTAGCTCCATATCTGGCATCTGAAAAATGCAATGGTAGCTGGGCGTTGTGGCGCACTCCTGTCATCCCAGCACTTGGGAGGCTGAGGCAGGAGGATTGTTCCAAGTTCAAGACCAGCCTGTGCTACAGTGAGTGCATAGCCAGTCTGAACTGCATAATGAGACCCTGTCTCAAAAAGAAAAAGAAAAAAAAATGTTAAGTTCCAAAGGCCTAGCATCCCCATTCCTATATCCTTGCCAGTTGAATCCTACATGGCTTCTCTCTTCTGCTGATTTCACTCGTGGGCTGCAGCTTTGCTTGGCTGAGGCTCCATGTTACACACACATATTTTGGGTCTTACTTACTTTTTCAGTTTCTCACACTAGTGAGACAATATGATGTTTACATATGTGGGTCTGATTTATTTCACTTTCGAGTATCATCTCAAGTTACATCCATTTACCTCGAGTTGGTCCTTCTTTATAGTTGAGTAGTACTCCACTGTATAAAAATACCACACCTTTTTTGTCCATTCCTCAGTTGGGCATTAAGGTTGTTTCCAAGATCTAGCCATTACAAATTGTGCTGCTATATAAACATGGGCGCACATATATCGCCGCGGTATGACGTTTTCAATTCTTTTGGGAAGATACCCAGAAGCAGAATAGCTGGGTCAAATGGGACTCCTAATTCTAGTTTTTTGAGGAATCTCCACACTGATTTCCACAGTGGTTGCACCAGTCTACACTCCCACCAACAGCGGAGACAGGTTCCTTTTTCTCCACAACCCCTCCAACATTTGTTATTGGTTGTTTTCTTGATCCTGGCCATTCTTTCTGGAGTGAGATGGAATCTCAGTGCTGTTTTAATTTGCATCTCTTGAATGGCCAATGATGTTGAACATTTTTTCATATATTTATTTGCTGTTTGTATTTCTTCATCTGAGAAGTGTGTATTCAGCTCAGATGCCCATTTTTGGATTGGGTCTTTGAATTTGGGGGGCCTGATGTTTTTCAGTTCTTTACATGTTCTAGATATTAGTCCTTGAGGGACAAGTGGCTATAATTTTTTCCCACTCTGTGGGTTGTCTTTTCACTTTTTTGGCGATTTATTTTGTTGTGCAAAAGCCTTTTAATAAGGCGAGATCCCATTTGTTGATTCTTTGTAGTATTTCCTATGTGGTCTGGGTTTTGCCTAGATTTTAAATCATAACATGGAAGGTATGACACATTTGACTGGATGTGTTTGTCTTTCAGTACTGATATGTATGCAGAAGGCATCGTAGATTTATGTGAACTGTTTATGCATGTGCTGGTAACTCCAGATCAAAAAGATGCCCAGATAGCCTTGATCAAAGACAGAACATAGAATTGTCATTTGCCTGTTTTTGAGAAAGTAAGTGAGGCCGCTCAGAGTATTGGGGCATTGAGTTCAGAGTTCTGGAGAAATGCTGTGAATGCATGACCTGAGAGCCTTGACCTTCATATCCAGTGAGACTTCTGGAACTCCAGCACCCCACCCCCAGTCTCAGGGTGTTTTACAAAATTGGACTTGGAGAAAGCATCATATAGTTATACCAAAGGTATAGTTTCTGAGCCAAAGTTCAACTTATGATGCTTCAATATAGAATTTAGTATTCAGCAGAATTTTACGATCACATGTAGAATTTTGTTCATGGCAGACTCCGAGGCTCGCTTGAGTTAGTTCAGGTCCTGTAGTACCCCTTTGGCTTCTATTCCAGAGCAAAAACTGAACAATATATTACAATAAGGCATTTGATGTTGTACCCTGGGTTTTACCAAATAATTGTCTGATAGGGTGTTTAATGAAATTTTTAAGGGTAGTTTCTCTTTGGAAGGTGATGTCATGTGTCTTTTTCCTATTTGCTCTGATTTCCATACTGCTGAAATACTTAAAGAAATAATCACATACTTTGTGTTTACTACGTAAATTTCATATATTCAAACAGTTGAAATAAATACCGAATGAATGCATGTTCATCACCCAGATGTGTTGCCTCTATCATGTGTCCATGTCTCTACCTCTCTCTCCATTAGTCAAACATACAACTTTCCATGCATTACAGAGTTGCAGATATCAGTACTGTTTCCTGCTAGGGAACTTCCATGAAGATTCCATCAGTCTAAGGGAAGAGTCAGAGCCCATCTTGCAAAGGAAATGATGATTTCGAGTTAGCCCAGGTTTATCTCAGATCCCATAGAGACAGCAAGAACAGGAAGAGAACAGAGACAAGGAGAACCCTAGGCATTAAAGTGGTCTGCACACGTGTGGAGGGTGCTGTGTGAGGCTGGAGCTGCTGCCCACAGCAGATGGTACCCGGAGAGCAGAGGGGAGCTGTGCATCCCAAGGATTCAAGGCTGCTCCTCTCTGGTTGTGGGAGGATGGAGATGTGGTGCAGCAGGAGTGGAGCCCTTGACACACGTGGAAAATATGGAGGAGGGCAGCACACCATAAGAGTGAAAGGGGTGCCTGGGCTGTAGCACAGGAGTGGCAGTGCCTGCTTCCCACCCTCCCTCATAAATCAGGGCCTTGATAAAGGGCTGGAGCTCCACACCCATCAGGGAGGCAGCATCAGAGTAGAGTGGGATGAGAGGTTCAGGGAGAAGCTGGGGTTCCAGTCTGACCGCGCCTATGCTCACAGTCTGACTTCTCAAACTCTGCAGGTGTTAAAGAGCCACAGAAAAGACTATCTTGTTGGCAAAAAGGAGAGCAGGGATGACATTCACCTGGTTGAATTTTTCTACTATGTTGAAGTTGGCTTTTTGGCCAACTACCTGCTGCTGCAAATGACTATTCTGCTCCCCTCACAGAGGAAGCTCCACGTCTCCCACAGTGAACCTCTTATTTGGACCCATCGTGCAGTTCGACTTCCAGCCCCCTCCAGGTCTTCCATCCCTTCTACCATGCCTCCAAAGTGGCCATCTAGACCTTGGATTTGAGGCATGGAAATAATCTTCTTGTTCAAGGAAATAAGAACTGCATGTTGCTCCAAGAATATTTACTTGTAGGAGTAGGACTCAGGGCCCCACATCTCTCACTGGTCCCGCAACCATGGTGAGCCTCATTCCTGATCTCTCTGGGATCTTCTTTATACCAGATATCCTTCTCTTTGCACACTGAGTCCATCTCAGCAGAGTTCTGTCCATCTGATCTCCTTCCCTCAACTCTGGCTCCCACTGTCAGACCCTGTCTTTGTGTCTCCACAGCTTCCCTAGCTTCCCATCCCATACAACTCACCGCCACCCACAAACCCTCATCAGTCTTACAGACTGAAAGTTGATTCTCTCTGGCCCTTAATTAATATTATCTATCTTCATTTCTAACTTGGTGTTTCTGCATCTCCACTTCTGTTCTTGAGTATATCTCTGTTTATATTGGATAGACACATTGTTCTTCACAGATCAGAAGGGTTTATATCTAAGAAAGCAAGGAAGGCTATGACCTTAATAAAAATTTAGAACAAGTGTTTAACTGAGCTATGTATTCTCCCTCTTATATCCCTTATAATTAACTGAGTATCTGCTTGAAGCTCCATACTAGTAACGATAGAGCCATTCAAGTGACCTTTTTCTGGGGTGAGGAGAGATTTTTAAGGTTTGGATTGAACTTTAAGGGTACGCCATAAGGGTATAAATTGTGTGTTGCAGGCCCTAAAAACCAGAATCAGTAACCTGCCCAATGTGAAGATGTTTCTGCAGCCTGGCAGCCAGAGGAAGTCTCCTACTACTCAGCAAATGGTAGAAGAAGCAAGAAAGATTTTGAAATTTTAATGAAGTTGACATTAGTCAAGCCCATGCATACCCAATATCTAAAGTTTGCAATAATGAAATTCTATGCCTAAGTATTGATCTTGACTATTGTGGGATAATAAGCCATTCCAGATTATATAAGGTGATGGCATAATAAAATACTTCTAAGAAGTTTTAAGATACTTTTTTCCTCTAAGATTTGATATGTAATTGAATGTTGAAGGTCCTTTTCTTGGAAATAAAATTTTTACTTAAAAATGTGGATTATATGTTTTGCTTTACTTTCCAAAAGCTGTCCTATAATATCTGTCATACAGTCCAACAAAGAAAGAATTTACAAATTTGTATTTTTCAATTTTAGTGAACAAAGAAAATGGGTGTAATTCTGAGGAATAATACGACAAAGTTTTCCTCAAGCCATGTGCTACCTATGTACTCATGTCTCTAATGCTGGGTACAGAAGATTTTCCATTTGTTAATAACTTTAATTCACTTCATTAAAAGTCTTACAGAAAGTTTCTTTAAAAAGCCAGGTCTCACACACACACACACACACACACACACACACACACACACAAAGGCCAGGTCACAGTTACTTGGAAATGAATTTGAATTTGAATCAAATTCAAATGAATTTGATTTATTTTTAACTTTTAATGGGGATGTCTTGTAAATTTAGACTTAAGCCAGTTGATTTGTGGGAATACGTTGACTTCTAATTCTTCCAGTCCAGTATGGAAACTTGCGGCCCCTGAGTAGATTCCCTAACTGAACTCTTCTCCCTTCTGTGGAAAGGAGTTTCTCAAATAAGTAAATGGTACAAAAATCCTTTGGGGCATCATATTGAGCTGTGGAACCAAGAAAGTAAAATTCTTTAACAAGGTAATTACTGATCTCTCACTCTTCTCCACTGAATCACCCCCTCCCAGTCAGGTCACTAGAAAAATACCTTACCCCATATCCTTAGCACAAGAAAAAGTCTGCTTTATACTAAGTCAAGGACTTGTTAGTATATATAGATGATAATCTAAGAGTTGGTAATTAAGCTGCTCTGCAGTGCATCATTATACACATGTAAAAATGAAGAATTTAGTAAACAAGAGCTTGGAAAGTTAATGATGTAAGAACAATTAATGGTATAGGAAAAAAGATATCTCATGTTAGACATTCTGAGCCTATGCCTAATGCGAAAGCAGAAGGTAGGAGTTCGTGCTGAAATTGCTCCATTTATAGAAGCAGTGACAAAATGATTGTGAATTGAAATTTGTCAGGACCACATGATTGGAATCTCCAACTGACCGATGATGGTGACCTCTGTCTGCATGGTTTATGCCTTCAGTAGCTCCTCAGCCATGTCTCCCAGGCCTACCACACAATCTAATTTATAGCTGGGTGTTTGTGACATACAGAAACTCTTCCCTTTGTCGGAGATGCTCTGTGATTTGTTAACAAACCTTTCTTCCACTAGCTTTTCTTTGTTCCTTTAATGTCAATGTTCTCCACTTGCAGGCAGAATTTTTCATGAACAATTGTCACCATTTTTTAGGTGAATGTAAATCTGTAGAACTGTTGGAATTATATAGGAAAATGGCCTTTTTTTTAATTTCAAGAAAATGAAAAAGAATAATTCTTTTCTTGTGAATTGTCATATTCTCAGTCCAACAAGCATTTGTTAATCCTAGTCCTTTATCAAATTCAATATTTGCCTCAGTCCTCTGTACTTTATCCATTTTCATTTCTTATTTCTGTGTTTAATTAGTGTGACAGACTCAGTTCTTTATCAATCCAGTTGAAACTGCAGGAAACTGTCTGAAAGTCAAAATTGGTTGACCCTGTGTTAAATATTATTATTTAATATTTCTCTATTAATTATTCTCATCAAAAAAGGTCAAAATAAGAAGTAGTATGACCTGGGTGACCACTGAAATATCTTGCAGTGATGCTGGCATACTATTATATCCAATACTGGGCTAAGAAACACTATTGTGAGATCTGCAAGATTAAGCAGGTGTAGGCAGCAGTTAAAACCTCTCTGTAACTTGGAATTGAGACAGTCAGAAAATAGCTACTCAGGTGGAGAAAGAGAAGAGGCGCTCTGGGAATCAAGAAAGTGGTGACAGGAAAGCTAAAAATCACAGAAAGACAGAAAGGCAGAAAATATCCAAGCAATCCACAACACTGACACTAGCTTCATAGGTGGCCAGAAAGGGCCAGCAGCACAGGCAATAAACAACAGATCTATGTGGCTAGCTGCAGGAAAGATGCAAGACTACTGCAAGCTGTAAAATCAGCGTGGAGATTTACTCTGAAAGTGACTTCTCTCATATGACAAGCTAACTCTGAAGAAGAAATTCACTGCACAGCTCACTATATCTTGGAGTAATATGACTAGGAACCTTTTTGAGTAGAGGCTTATTTTTTGAATGTGACCTCCATGAATCAGAAGTCATGGAACAATCCTGTGGACACCCTGCTGTAGTGTCTGGGTAGAAGACAGCAATAAGAGATAGTCACCAAGAAGGGGATGACTAGTCACAGATCCCCTGAGAAGTTTAAGCAGAGAGGAGCTCAGGCCACAAAGGGCACTGTGGCTGGCTGACTTGCCCTCTGGGGTGAGGAACTAGGCTTGTCCCAAGTGGTTTTCAGAGGTGGTTGAATCTGAAAACTCAGGGATTGAGCCTTTGCTGTCTGCCTCAGCACAAATTTCAGTAGTCTGTTTGTTTCCCTATCCACCAATGTGTTCAGGAATATGCCTGTGCTTGGATGTTTGCAATATCCCTGGGTGTATGGACATGGGGGCCATCGGAGCATGTGGCACACCTTACCAGCTCACATGATGCAAAATTACTTGGGGATGGCAGTGGTTTAGGGTACCCAAAAGATACAAACCAACACAAAGCCTCTAGTGTAAATATTACCCTGAGACTGACAACATAACAATTGATTGGCCCTACCCAATAGGAAAGTTTGGGCAATGGAGTATGGAAACAAAACTGGCCCCAGTGTGACACAATACCTTCTCTGGTGAATTCCAGTATTATGGCTCCTAAAAAGAAACTACGGACAAATCCACAGAGAACCAAATATGAGCACTTTTTTTTATAGCCAATAGCTTGCAATAAGCAACCCAGGGATTGTGTATCTGAAGAGGAAGGCCTGAGAAGAAAAAGATTAAAAGAAGCTGATTCTCAAGTTCCAGTCATTTCAAGAGTAATGTTGAGGAATCCAATTTACCAAAAAAGTATGTGGGCAGGTCTCAACCCAGATTTGGCTTTTGTGACTCATATTAACAATGCCCAGTGCAGCTCTGAACAGCAGCACAGGGGCACCTGGGACTTTGTGGAAATGCAGTCTCAGATCCCACCCAGCACTGCTGATTCAGAATCTGGATTTTAACAAGATCCCCAGTTGACTCCTGTGTCTGTTAACCTTTGCCACACAACTAGTATTGGTACTCATCTTTCCAAACACACACATATTCTGGGTATTCCTGGTAGAACGCCCTCCTCTCTGGGTGAGTGAATTTCTGCTACCACCACCTCCCATCTGCTGTCTTCACTATGGAGCCCCTGCCCAACTTTGCCTGCTTTGGTGTGAGACCCTCACTTTCACCCAGGGATTCTGGTTTGTTGACTGAGGAGAAGCAAGCCAATGTAATTTTTAATTTCAAGCTCCTCCACATACTATTTTGAAAGATCATTTCCCTAACTGGAACTCAATACCTATACTGCATGTACAGTGTTAGTATTTCATGCTATGACTCCATTCAATTTTAAAATCGTACCTCACAGAAAATATACCTCAAAACTGATACTCCTATGAGATTTATGACTATCCAGCAATCGTAAAAATATATATAGCTTATATAAAGTCCATAGTAAAAGTTAAGAGTACATCTGCTTTTTTCACATTTTTGGGAAAAAAGAATACTACAGACAGGCAGAACGACACCTTCCTGTGAAGCAGGCTCCACCATGCGGCTCGGTAAGAGACTCAGCAAGAAGCAGGCTCCACCATGAAGCTCAGTAAGAGACTCAGGAAGAAGACAAGCCATGCCTTCCCATGAGCCAGCCGGTACACAGGCTGGGAAGCCAGAAGAGCATCCCCCACATCCCCTGTGGTAAGCAACCGGCTGATTTGGGGGACTCCGGGTGAGATGATTGCAACTGAAGTGAAAGGAATAGTTGTGCTTATATTGTTTGGCTGGCCTTGTAGACCAGGGGCTGGTGGTCTGGGCATCTACTTGGAGGATGGCAGCGTACATTGTGGTAACTGTGGGGGACTTCTTCCTGTCTTGTTCTTGAAATCCAATGTTTTGTTCTGTTTTACTGTTTTGTCTTATTCCTATGTCTAGTGATCTGAGCAACTACTTTGAAGAGGGCAATGTGCAGTATCACAACCATTGTTAAATTCCTATCATCTTGTTTTGCATAGCTGTCTTCTGTTGTTGTTGTTTTGCTTTTGTTGTTGTTTTTTAGGTTTGTTTGCTTCTTCTTCTTCTTTTTTTTTTGTACCAGGGATTGAATTCATGACCTCACACTTGCCAGGCAGGCACTTGTGCCACTGAGCTATATCCCCAACCCTGGTTTGTTTGCTTCTTGATTTATCAGTTTTTTTCTTTTTTTGTCTTTAAAATAAAATAAAATGTCTCTATAAAAATAAGAATATTATAGACAAATTTAACTTCCTCTCTCCTGAATTGCCAGCACGAAAAAATCATGAATAGAATACATTTTCTTACTTATGAAGATGTCTACTGATGTCAGAAATAGTGTGGAAAGGGGGCAAAGAAAACAAGGAAAAAGGTAAGAAGAAGAAATAATAAAGTATGTCCTTGCAGGGAATTCATTGAATTTATAGCAACCTAAACATGTTTTAATTTAAAATACATTGCAATCCACTGTAACTGAAACTTGTTGATGAGGTGATAGTAATATTGCTCCCCTCAAACAAAAGGCTGCTATAGCAGCAAAACTCTCCATATAAACATCACCGTTTACAGGAAGCAACCTGGGTCGTGCATCTATGTCATCTTGCATTTGTCATTTAGGAACTGACAAACCAGAGGTGGATTCATGGCAGAGCAATAGAAAGTGAAATCTGAAACAAGCTCTGTTTGTCTCCTAAGAGCTGCCCACATCTGATTCTCTGGAACCGATGTCAGAGTGGGGCATGCACCCAAGTACAGTAGAGCCATGTCAGCCAGCACCTGCAAGGGCCTAGGTATCAGGAGATAGCTAGGCTCACCCAGGAAGTTTGAGCAAGTCGATCGATTCCATAAAGAGATCGACTACCTTTATTTTATAGATCAGACCTCCTTAGTTTGGAAAGATAAAAGATTTGCTTAGTCATCTAGCTAGAGACAGAGCCAGATCCCAGGTGTTTCTGAGGCCAGAGTCCAAGCCATTGTCACCATGTCACAACCTCTCCTGAGTGGGAGGGATGAAGCCAAACACGGTCCATGGCTTGAGAATGTGAACAAAACCACCAGGCCTGTAAACACATGAGGGTCTCACAGCAAAGTAGGCAGAGATGGGGAGGAGCTTCAGGGTAAAGATAGCAGGTAAGGATGGAAGGTAACAGAATATTTGCCCACCTAGAGAGGAGAGGTAGGCACGGCCAGTTCATGAGTGTGTTTGGATAGGTAAGTAAGGATGCCAGCCAAGTCACAAATGTAAATGGGCACATGAGACGCCTGGGGATCTTGTTAAAATCCAGATTCTGATCCAGTAGTGCTGGGTAAAGCCTGAGACTGTATTTCCACAAAATTCCAGATTCCCTCTGTGCTGCTCTCTAAGATCACACTGAGAGTAGTAAGTGCAGAACTACAGAGGACAAATGATCACAAATGAAACCTCCACCTTGGAGGGGGGACAGAGCACTTGGGACAGCAGCTGAGGGGTCATCAGCATCAATGCTTCAGATACTGGTTCCATCAATGTATGCTGTGTCTGCAGCATGAGGCAGGTGTTGCAAGAGAGGAGTATGAAATCAGTTTTATTCTGAAGGGGCTCTAATTCTTTAGAAAATTTACAAGTGTGAATTAATAAATAGGATCTTTAAAAATACTAAGAAGAAGACCTAGGAAAAAATGTCAACTTTTTGCTTCAGGAAGTAGAAAGGAGAAACTGATAAAAGCACTGCATGGTCTCTTGTATAGATCTATGTTTGTAATGTCAAATACTTCTGGGATGCATGTTAACATGGAGATGGTAAGCGTATGTCATCTCAAATGGTGTCAAATCAGTACATTATTTCAAGGTAAATTACTCAATGAAAGGTAAGTTCAGAAAGACACTTAGACTAGCCAGGCATGGTGGTTCATTGCCTGTAATCTGAGCACTCTGGGAGGCTAAGGCAGGAGAAAGCACAAATTCAAATTCATCACGGGCAACTTAATGACTTTTTGACACTCCAGTCTCAAATATAAACAATAAAATAATAAAAGAGCTGAGATGCAGCTCAGTATAAAGTCCTTAGATTCAACTGACAGCTTAAAAAGACACTTGGCATGTCTTTTTCTATTTATTTATTTATTAGTACACATTTGCACTGCATAATGATTCCATTTATTGTGGGGGGCTGAAATACTTCACTCCAAGCTCTCCTTGACTTAAGGGTTTGTGTTGAGAAGTCTGGTATGATTCTGACAGGTTTCCCTTATATGTGATTTGTTTTTTTTTCTCTAACAGCTTTTAATATTTTGTTCTAGTGTTGAATTTCTAGAATGTTGACTATTACATGCCTTGGTGTAGTTTTTTTCTCATCCTCACTATTTGGACTTCTATATGTCTCACTTATCTGTATCTCAAGTTCTTTCTCATGCTTGAGAAGTTTTCTGCTATTACTTCGTTAACTGTTTTTTAATGCCTTTTGTGCTAGCTTCTGATTCTTCATTGATTCCAATTAATCTTATATTAGTCTTCTTTGCACCATTTAGCAGTTGTTGGATTAATTTTTCACTTTCTCTTGCTATTCTTTATTTAGTCTTTTTGAGACAGTTTCATTTTATTCATTTCAGGCTGGCCTTGAACTAATTTTGTAGCCCTGGTGGGCCTGTAACTCACAGTGATCCCCCTGCCTCAACCTCCATAGTACTGGGATTACAGGCATGTGGTACCATGCCCCTTGCTATTTTTAATAGGTCTTTCATTTGATAATTTCTGACCAGAACCCTGCCTTCTAGATCTGATATCATATCTTCACATTGACTGACTCTGCTGTGTATACTTTCAGTAGAATTTTTTAATCTCCTGGATTTCTATTTGAGTATGCTTTATGGAATCCAGTTCTCTATGTTGAGCGCTCATGGTTTGCGTGTCATTCCTAAGTTCCTCTATTTTTTAAATTCGTTATTTACTCTATACTCACAAATCATTGCCTTATTATGGTCATCATCTCTTTAATTATCTGGGTTTTTTTTTTCGTCAAGAGACCTATTGATCTGTCTAGTTACTTCCACTGCTACCATTTCAGGAAATTCAGCTGGGTGGCCTTTGATTTCTTCTACATCAGTGCCTCTTGATTTGTCATGGGTGACTTGGAGGTTATGGGTTGCATCTTGCTTTCATGTTTTCTAATTTTCTTTCTTTCTTTCTTTCTTTCTTTCTTTCTTTCTTTCTTTCTTTCTTTTTTTCTTTCTTTCTTTCTTTCTTTTTTTCTTTCTTTCTTTCTTTCTTTCTTTCTTTCTTTCTTTCTTTCTTTCTGTTTACTGCATTGAAGCTTATAAATTGTATTTAGTAGTTAGCTTTATAATTAGTATTGAGACCTCCTTAGGAAATGAGTACTTTTCAGAGGTATCTTTTAGACATAGCTGGTTTTTGGCTTTTGAGTCTGTCCCAGGATCCTGCCTCTTCAGTTTACTAGGGATGAAAGGCTGCTGCCTGTTGTTTGGTACTGGACTATAGTATTGTTTGTAACCCCCCCACAATCTAGGTATTGGCACACAAGGAAGATCAATTGACTACAGCAACTATGTCACCTTGGCTAAAATATTACAATGAGCAATAACAGTAGCATTAGCACAGACTGGAAAAAGAGAAACTCTGATAATTATTAATTTGCCACCTTTAACCACAGGTACAAGATTTATAGTTATATAACACAATCTAAGACAAATCAGAAAATTATATATGCTAAATATCCACTTGAGAGTGATTTTACTTTGAAGGGAGAAAATTTAAAAGGGATAAGAGGAAAAATAGAGAAATAAAAGAAGAGAAAGAGATTTGGAGTAAGGCTGAAGGATAAAGAAAGGTTGCCCAAGCCTCTGGAAACTTGTGAAGAAGGCAGGAGGAAAAGAAAGAAGAAAAAAACATAAAGAAGCACAAGAACAGAACAAAACAAAGCAAAATAAAAACCAATGTTCATACTGATGAAAAAACAAAAACAATGATTAAAAAAATGAACAGAAAAAAGGAAGAAAACATTTCTCTGTGATTTCAAGCCTGTGGTTATCTTCTGGGTTTTATGGTTTTGTGTCAGTATCCAATTCAGGGCATGACTCTGCCCTTGCTGTTACACAAAGGAGGCAGTCAGAGTCCAGATCCACACTGGATAAACCCAGCAAACCTATGGTAGGATTAGGACAGGGTACTGGTTCTGGTACTTTCAAATCCACAGAAGTTCAGGCTGAGTCTGGTCTCTGGTTGTGGAAAGGTTGGAGCCTGAGTCGTTTAGCTTATAACACTCTGGTGTTTCTTGCTGGCCTGATCACAGCTCTCTGACTCTGAGTGTCTCCCTTGGTTGCCCCTCACCAATCACAGTGGGAGTTTAACACTGGGAAACCTAAAATGAAGCCAACCGAAGGCTGCTCTGAGTCCTAGGTACAGTTGGCCCTATCCTAAACTGGTGTCCAACCAACACTATCTTCAGGGATACTGGATACATTCACCAGATGTTGTAACACAGAGCAACCAGTGCTCTGTTCCACTGATGTGTTTCTTCCTGGAGGCCTCTGGAGGCCTGCTTTCACGAGTTCCTGTTGATTCAGTCCTCCCTTCTCACACCATGAGCCAGGAGTTGGGGAGAAAGTGCAGGTTGCCCTTTCCTTTTTCTTGTTTGCTGTCTGTCTCTTTGATTTTTCTGTGGGCTCCAGTTTTCCCTTCAGATCCTTCTAGGGTCCTGGGGCTACAGCTCCCACCTTCTTTTCTTCCCCAAGTTGTTATTTTCTAGTGTCTGAATTCTGAATCTTGAAGAGGTTGATTTGTTGCTGCTTACCACTCTGCCATCTTCTCAGGAGTCTTCTATATTTAATTCTTAATCTCTCGATATTTAGATCTGTGATCCATTTTGATTTGAGTTTACTGAATGATGAGAGTGATAGGTCTAGGTTTGATCTTCAGAATGTGGATAGCCAGTTTTCCCAGCACCGTTTGTTAAAGAGGTCTACTTTCCTCCAACAAAAGGATTTGGCCCCTTTGTCAAAGATAAGGTAGATGAAGTGCCTGGAGTTGTTTCTGCATCCTCCATTCTGTTTCACTGATTCACAAGTCTATCTTTTTTGTCAGTACCAGGCTGTTTTTAATCACTGTAGCTTTGTAGTATAACTGGAAGTCTGGGATTTTGATGCCCCCTGCCTTACCTTTGTTGCCCAGAAATGCTTTTGCTTTTCTAGATCTCTTCTGGATCCATATGAATTTTAGAATTGCTTTCTCTAGTTCGGTGAGGAATGCTATTGGTATTCTGATTGGGATTGGTTTAAATCTGCATAACAGTTTTGGAAGTATGAACATTTTGATTGTATTGGTTCTGCCTATCCAGGAACAAGGGATATCTTTACATTTTCTGTTATCCTCCTCAATCTTGTTTTTCAGAGCACTAGTTTTTATTGTAGAGGCTTTTCACTTCCTCAGTTAGGTTAATTCCTAAGTATTTCATTTTTCTTGATGCTATTGTAAAAAGTATTGTTTCTCTAATTTCTTTCTTGGTGAGTTTGCTTTTCACGTATATGAATGTCATTCACTTTTAAAAAACGATGCCAAAAGTTTATTTGAAAAATGAGGAGTGAAAGGGTTAGAGTGCTATTGATTTTTGAATGTTGACTTTGTACCCTGCTATGCTACTAAACTTGGTTATTAATTCTAGTAGTGTTTTGGTGGAGTTTTTGGGGTCTTCTATGTGGGATATTATGTCATTTGCAAATAATGATAATTTAACTTCTTCCTTTTCCATTCATATCCCTTTTATTTTTTCTCTTGTCTAATCACTATGGCAAATGTTTCAATAAATATATTGAAAAGGAGTGATGATAGTAAACATCCTTGTCTTTTTCCCAATTTTAGAGAGAAAGCTTTGAATTTCTCTCTAGTTAGTATGATACTGGCCATTGGTTTGTTATATCTGGTTTCCATCTGATTGAGTTAAAGACCTATACTTATTTTTGTCAGGGATTTTTTTTTTCATGAGTGGATGTTGGATTTGTTCAAATGCTTTTTCTGCACCTATTGAGATGATCATGTGATTCTTGTCCTGGCTTCTGTTTATGTGTGCTATGTGTGTATTGTATTTATTGATTTGTATATGTTGAAGCATCCCTGCATTCCTGAAATGAATCCTACTTGGTCGTGGTGCATGATCTTTTTGATGATTTACTGCATTCTGTTTGTCAGTATCTTATTGAGGGGTTTTGCATCTATGTTCCTTAGGGAGATTGGCCTGCAATTCTTTCTTTCTTTCTTTTTTTTTTTTGGTTGGGCCCTTATCTGGTTTTGGAGTCAGGGTAATTCCTGCTTGCAGGAATGACTTTAGGAATACTGTTTGCCTTTTGATTTTATTAAAGAGCTTGAGAAATACTGGTGTTAGAGCTTCTCCAAAGTTCTTATAGAACTCTGCAGTGAATCCTTTGAAACCTGGGCTTTTCTCAGTTGGTAGTGATTTTACTTCTTCTTAAATTTTACTGACTGACATTGAATTATTCAGAATTTTTATAACTTCTTGGTTCAGCATTGGTAGTACATGTTTCTAGAATTTTATTCATTTCTTCTGAATTTTGCATTTTATTAGAGTGTAGATTGTCAAAGTAGTTCCTGATGAACTTCTGAATTTTGGCAGAATTCATTGTAATTTCAACTTTTTTAGTTCTAATTGTATAACTTTGGGTCTTTCCTTATTCTGGTGAGATTGGCCAAGGATTTACCTATTTTGTTTAATCTTTCAAAGAATCAACTCTTTGACTCCTGGATTCTTTGTATTGTTTTTTAATCTCAATTTCATTAATTTCTCCTCTGATCTTTATAATTTTCTTTCTCATACTACTTTTGGATTTGGATCGTTCTTGTTTTTCTAGGACCTTGAGGTGGATGTTTAAAGTGTGTATTTAAGCTCACTCTGTTTTTCTGATATGGGAACTTACTGCTATTAACTTCCCTCTTAGGATTGCTTCCATCGAGTCCTATAGATTCTTATATGTTGTACTGGCATTGTAGTTTGATTGTAGGAATTGTGTGATTTCTTCTTTAATTTCACCTGTGACCAATTGATCATTCAGGAGGCTATTATTTAATTTCCATATGTTTGCATAGCTTCTGCTGTTTTTTTTTTTTATCACTGATTTCTAGTTTCATTGCATAATGATTTGATAATGTGCATGGGATAATTTGGATTCTTTTGCATTTACTTGTACATGTTCTATGGGTAGTATGTGTTCTATTCTGCAGAAAGTCTCATGTGCTGCTGAGAAGAATTTGTGTTCTCATGTTTTCCAGGTGGAGCACTTTCTAGATATCTATAAGTCCATTTGTTCAAAGGTTTGGTTCAACTCATATTTCTTCATTGCATTTTTGTTTATTTGAACTATTTGCGACAGCAGAGGATTGAGGTCTCATTATAATTGTATTGGTATTTATATGATTTATCGTGCCCTTGCATATTTGTTTTATGAAGCTGGATGTGGTGGTATTTGGTGTATAAAGAATATGTTTGTAATTGTTATCTCTTCCTGTTGAATTGTTCCCTTAACCAATAGTATGTAGTGACTGACCTTCTTTGTCTATTCTGATTAGTCTTTGTCTGAAATTAGGATAGTTATTCCTGTTTTTCTCTGGGTTTCCACCGAATGAACCATTGTTTTCCATCTTTTGATTTTTAGTGTGAGCTTCTTTTTAAATTAAATGTGTTTCTTGTACACTGAGTATCATTGAATTTTATTTCTTGATCCATTATGCCAATCTGTGTCTTTTGATTGGGGAATTGCAACCATTAACATTGAGAGCTATTACTGAGATACATTGACTTATTTCTGTCATTGTGTTATTTTCCTATTGCTGATGGAAATACATTTTTACTTGTTGGAACTTTCTTAACAGCACTTCATAATTTTCAAGATTTGGAAACTCTCGAATATCCAAGAATGGATGAATAATGGAACAAAATATGCTAGCACAGTACAATGGAAGAGTTTTGGCAATGAAAAGATGAAATGTGATGAACAATACAATAAGGATAAACACTGAAAAAATACATATTTGTATATGTACATATCCACACAGACATATAGGTATATACATATGTATCCTATAAACATTTTATCAAATACCCTTTATATACAATTACACATAACAATATCAAAATGTTATTTTCAATGTTATCAAAATTTTTCCAGGGGTTTATATTTTGATGGTAATGTCATGTGTTTTTTTTTGTTTTGGTGTCCATGCAGCTGGAATATCTAAATAAATATCATATTTATCAAAGAGTTTCTTATATGAATTTTATATGTTCAGAAAAGTTCAAGTAAATATTGAATGAATGCATAGTCACCACTCAGAGATGTCGGCTGCATCATGTGTACATGTTTCTGCACCTCTCTCTGTTAGTCAAACATTTTTTTGAATTACAGATTAAGGTGAAAATTCCTTGTGCAGATTATGCAAAACTGTAAGGAAGGAAGCAGAGTCCATGCTGCAAAAGAGATGATGAATTCAAGTTCACTCAGGTTTGTTTCAATAACCAGAAAATTGGGAGAGCTGAGAAGAAATAAAGTCAATGAAATATTCTACTCATGGGAGAAATGTTCTGCCATGAAGGTGTAGCTGCTGCCCACAGGAGATGGGAGACAAACACGAGAGGGGGGAAAAGCATGTCCTAAAGTTTCAGGATTGTACCCTTCAGGTTGCAGGCAGATGGAAACGTGGTACAGCAGGAGCTAAGCCCTTGGCTAAGATTCAGGGCAGGGTGGGAGGTGTGGCTGCCACAGTGGTGTGGGCATAAGAATGAAAGAGGAGCCTGGGCTGCAACACAGATGTGAGCAGAGCCCTCTGTGCAAGCCCTCCACACACATCCAAGGAGGCAAAAGTTTTTTTGTGTGTAGAGGGTATGTGTGGGCAATAGGGAGAAGCTGGGACACCAGGCTGACTATGCTTGTGTTCATGACCTAGCTCATCAATTTCTACAGGTTTTAAAGAGTGACAGGCAAGCTTAGCTTGTTGGCAAAAATCTGAGCAAGGCTAATATTCATCTACAGTACTGTGTTGAGGACTTCAACATATTTTTGTCCAAAATTCATGTCACATATACTTTCTCAGAAATCACTCCATTGGGTAAACAGAAATAGTTTTCTCTATAGTCCACCATATCAAAAATTTGGAATGATTCAATGTTTTCTAAATAGAGTTTGGGATTTGGGAAGGTAATGTAACAATTTCTCCTTGAGTTGTGGCACTGGGACTCCTGCTTTCAGTGAGTTCTTTTCAATTCACACCAGAGATAGAACTAGTTATGTCCTTTCATGGCACTGTTGGGTTATATTCTCTGGTTCTCTTCTATGACCCACCTCCCACACCACCTGGGCCAGACCCAGTGAGTATATCTCTTATGATTTATAGTAATCTCATGAGCTGGATCATGTGTACACACTCATACCCACCAGACACACATAACTGAAAGGGAAAATTTTTAATCAAATATTATGTATGCTTTACACAAGAAATGCATTCAAATATTTTCATGATATTTTTCTTTTAAAAACTGATTACATTTCACAATTCTCTGAAAGAGTGCTATCCATATTTTGAAATGCATTAACATTGAAAATAAAAGTGATTTTCCTTTCAAATAGAACTGAATTTGAATGAGAAGCCCACCACTTGCTGAGAAAACTCAGTCTCCTCACGTAAAATTAGGATACTAACAACTCATCTTTGGTTGTAAGAAGGACAGAAGAGACATTTGGGAGAATACCCCACATGTGACCGACAGTGAAAGTATGTTAGCTCCATTGCACATGCTGTAAAGTAAGTGCAGCAGCATCTTGTAGGCTTGGTCACAAAATACAAACAGTAAGAGGTAGAATACAGAATACCAAATGAAGCAAAACATTATCATGCTCTCTGTGAAAAGATTTTGGACCTGTGAGCTAGAGCTGAGCCAGTCTGAGGGTTAAGTTCTGTATTGATTCAAATGCGGCCTCTCAACCAAAGAGTGGAAGAGTGACTGTACTCCCTCCTGGTCCCTGTTATCAGCAATGACCTCTGGCTTCAAGGACTTCTCATAAGGTCCTGGGACCTTAACCTGAGCGGGTTCCAGCCCTGTCCTTCTTTCAGTCTTGGAACCTGTGTGTAAATTTTCATGTCCACCATTGAATGGAGTGGGATAGCAGACATTACATTTAACTTCTTTAATACTCAGGTTTATTAATTTTGAAATGGATATAGTAACACCTAGCTCACAGGAAGTGCCATGAGGATTTATAACAATTACACAACAGAAATGGAATCATTCATTAATATTTGATGATATTACCAAGTTACTATTAATTTTAAGTTTGGCATATTTTGGTTACATTTTTATGAGTTTCTTTGTCATTTTGTAAAATCTTCAGACATTTGAACAGTTTTCTTCATCCTAAAGCAGTGGGTCACATATACTTTTCACTGTCATTTTTCTTTCTTACTTCTGAAGTAGAGGAGTTTGATGTTTGCAAAAGTGCTCACGGTGGAGATAAGATGGAGACCAGAGCCTTCTCAACTCAGTAGCCAACAGATATGACCTCTATGGGAAAGACAGAAAGGAGAGAGCCCTGAACAATATAACTTCTCTTCTTACATGAGTAGATGGCACGCAGAAAGATTTGGGTCCAATCTCTAATTAGAAGGGCCACGGCAGGGGACCATGAACAGCAGCATGATGGGCCTGGGTATATACAATATAGTGATGGAAGAGTCCTAGGAGATGAAGGTAGAGTCAGGCAAATGGGATATAGCACAGGATGATGAGATCAGACACAGCACAGCAGCAGAGCTTGCAAACACTGATTCACCATGAAGTCAGAAAGATAGTGGAACAGTGATCCCAGGTGCTCAGTGAATTAGAGGATTGACTTCAGCCAGCAGCTTGGAACAAGGAACACAGTGATTGTGTATTCGAAGAGGAAAGAATAGAAAGGAAAAGACCATAAGGAACCAATTGTCAGGTTCCAGCAACTTGAACAGTAACGTTCAGGAATCTAAAGCAAACTAATGGACTAGTCTCAACTAGTGCATTGGCTTCTAAAATTTAACTTCACCATCCTGAGTGCAGTCCTGGATACCAGCATGAGTGACAACAGAGACCTTGTGGAAATGCAGTTTCAAATCCCACACAACCCTACAGAATCAGAATGATCCCCAGATCACTCATTTGCACACTGAAGTTTGCCACACAGCTGGTATTATTACCCATCTCTCAAAACACACACATGGTCTCGGTATGCCTATAAAATGTCCTCCTCGCTAGGTGGGTGGATATTCTATTACCTATCACCCCCACCTGCCATCTTCACCACAGGAGCCCCTTCTCATCTCTACCTGCTTTGGTGTGAGACCCTCACTTGCTGATGGTTTATTGATCAAGGAAAAGCCAGCAGATATAACTTTTTAAAATACAAGCTTCTCATTATTGTTTGGAAACATTCCTTCTTACCTTGCATCCCCACTCCTTCACAGCTTGTACAGTGTTGGTGTAGCGCTGAGACTCACCACTAATTCAATTTAAAATTAAATTGACATTAAAGAAAAATACACTCCACAACTGGTATTGCTTTAACTTTTTGACTGTTGAGCTATTATCAAATATACCATATTTTTTATATAATATACTTTGTAAAAATAAAGATTAAATATATCAATCAGTTACAGCTTTCTTCCTTTTATTTTGGAGAAAAAAATGCCTCAGAAAAATTTACTTTCCTCTTGTACTTAATTACCTATAGGTAAACAACATTTGAATAGAATATACCTTCTTCATTCTATGAATGTTTAGTGGAGTCATGAGTATTAAAAACTAGCAAAGAAAGCAAATGGAAATGTAGGAAAATGGGGAAAAATATATGCTCTTGTGAAATGCTTGGAATTGATGGCACCCAAATATTCATTAAAATGCATTTTAAACCAATAAAACTAAAAATTATTGATAAGTGATGGCAATTCTCTTTGTCCTCTAAAAAAAAGGTGTGATAGTTGCAAAACCAGCCACATAATCACCACAGGAAACTACCTGAGTAAAGCAACTATGTACATGATGCTCACTTGTCATTGAGGAACTGGCAAACTCAGAGCTGGATTCACGGCAGATCAGTAGGAAATGGCACCTGAAACAAGCAGTTTACAGCATAAGGGCCACCTGCATCTGATACTCTGGAGCCGGTGTATGAGGAGGGTGTGAATCACGGACAGAGGAGCCATGTCTGTGAGGGTCCCCAAGGACCCAGGTATCAAGATATAACCCGGTGTAGCTAGGAAGGTTGACCAAGCTAATGAATTACATGCTAGGCTCTATCTGTACAATATAAAGTAGCTACTACCTGAATTTTGTGAATAAGAACCCTGACCATCAGAAGGATAAATATTTGCTTAGTCACCCAGCCAGAGACAGAGCCAAATCCAAGGTCTTTATCATGTGAAAGTCCACACTTACCCTACAGGATCACAATCTCTTACCAGAGTGGAAGGAGGAAGCCAACTATGATTTAAGTATTGAGAACATGAACAAAATCATAGCCCTGGAAACAAGTGAGGGTCTCACACCAAAGCAGGAGGAGATGGCTGGGCCGGTGGGGGTGGGGAGGGCTTCAGTGTGAAAAAATGAGACAGGGAGCGGAAGGTAACCGAATGTTTGGCCACCTAGCGAGGAGGCACTCTGCTAGGAACATAATGAATGTGTTTGGAAAGATGATTAATAATACCAGAGGGGCAGCAACCTTTAATGGGAACAGGAGTCACCTTTGGATTTTGTTAAAATCCAGGCCCAAATCAGTAGGGCTGCAGTGGGCCTTGAGACTGTCCACAGAGTTCTAGGTACCCCCTTGCTGTTGTCCAAGGACACACTGAGACATACAGAGGAGAGATGAGGGGAGACGTTAGGGAGGAGGGGAGACGTTAGGGAGGAGGGTAAGGAGGATGGCGGGTGTCCAGCCTGGACAACTGGCACATCAACTATGTGGATCATCTAGATTTGAGATTAGATAATTGAGTTCAATTTGGTATTTGGTCAATTTGATGGTCTGCCAGGTGGACATGCCCAGTAAACTGATGTATATGGGATCAGATACCTAGGCAGAGGCCTGGCAGAGACCTCTTCCTGGACTCCTGATGGATTTTGTAACAGTTAACTCCACTTTTAGGGCCTCAGAGGAAACTGATGTGTCCTGCCAAAGTCACACTGCCTTTTCTGCTCCTCAGGGACTGATGTGGGTGGGGATGAAAAGGGATGCTTTGTACCCCTGGAGCTGCCTCCTGGAAATGGAAGGACACATACATAAGTGATAGGCATCTGTGCCATGGAGGGTAGACTAGCAGCCAACACTCATTTTGGCTTTGTCTTCTTGCAACTCACTGAAGTGGACACAGTACAAGTCAACTCTGCTTCCTGACCGCCTCACAGATCTCTTTCCTCACACCATTCTATTCCATTGCTTGAGGATATCCCTCTGTCTTCCCAGAAGGTCTCTCCAGCTGCAACTTCCCTCAGCTCTTCTTCACTTAATAAACATACTTTTTTTCTGAGTCACATATCTGAATATCACTGCCTTTCCTGAAATGCTTTAGTGATCTGTGGAATGCTTTCCATACACCTCCCTCCCTGATCTCTAAACCAATCCACACCCTGCCTGTTTGGGGCCTTTTGACTGTGAATGTGGGTACATTGCTGGCCTGTTTCATTTGGCCACATTATGCCAGTCCCAAACCTGGTGCTTACCAGGAAGCATGTGTCTCTCTTCTGACTCTCCAGCTGAACCTCAGAAGGGTTTTCAGAACACTTGCTGGCCCAGGTGCCTCCTTTACGCTCTTGTGAGACTGTGCCATGTGCTGTGGCCTGCTATGTCTCAGCACATATTCCAAAAGGATATTGAATTGGCTCACAGGTGCAGCACCTGGAGGACCCAAGGCGCAGGGTCTGGACTCTGAGCACTCCCCTGGGTTCTAACACTTGGCTTGACTCTATCCTTTTCAGTTATTTCTATAAGATGCTTTTATTCGGATCACTAAAATGTGTTTTGTGGATCTGCTTGAGTGCTGATGCAAATAAATCAACTATAAGTATTTTGTTATGAAGCAATTAAAAAAATCTGTATTATAGCTATTTGATGACATTTGGAAGTGATATATTTTTATTGTTAAAGTAGAATCATATGGTTATAGCTACAAAAATAGGCTTACATTTTAAAGAAATATAGTAAAGTATATAAATGCACATGTACAATG
Source organism: Cuniculus paca (assembly GCA_004365215.1). Taxonomy (NCBI): domain Eukaryota; kingdom Metazoa; phylum Chordata; class Mammalia; order Rodentia; family Cuniculidae; genus Cuniculus; species Cuniculus paca. Next base: position 2,875 of record RJWT010000246.1, on the reverse strand, counting down.
ATGATCATCACAGTGTCGTTTGCAATTCCAAAATATTGGAAAAAAACTCAATGCTTATACATAGACAAGGGAAGGTGTAAACTATGATCCAAAGAATGAAGAACTTTGCAGCTATTAAAAGAAATAATAACTTCTTGGTGAACTTGGAGATGTTTATTTTGATTGATGCAGTGAAAATAACCACCACACAAAAAGCAAAAAGGTATATGAAACATGCTAATCTTCATGTGAGAAGAGATTATAAAATAACACACCCTGAGCAAGATAAAAAAATGGGTAAGTTAGAAGTTAATGCCATAGGCTCCCTACAAGGGGAGGAAAGAAGCAGATGGAAAGAAAAACGAATAAGAATGGGACTGTAGGGATGACACCTCAGTTAGCTAAGGATAATGTTTTATCAACTTTGAGTCTTAGATCATGGTAACGTTTGCATGCCACATGGAATATAATTAATTAAAAGGAACTAGGATGTGAGGCAAACCCAAACTAAATACTACAAACACTAAAAAGCCAATAGTATTTCAAATGAATGACAAACAAATGGCAAGGTGGGGAGAAACTCAGTGAGATAAACAGTATTTTGACTTAGTGTAATGCTTAAGATGTAAATGTACAGGATATGAAGAAAAATACTACAATCTTTTTAGTAAATTTGTTTTTCATGGTGGTACGTATCGGCAGTCCTAATATTCTTTCCTGTATGCTAGGACTGAACAAATATGTAAATGCTGGACTTTTTAGATATCACAGTCATGTTTCTCACTTGTCAGGGAAAGAAGTTTATGTTGGGACTAAACAAATCTATTGAATCGAAATAGGTGGTATCAGTATGAACTCATGATTTGTAATTAGAAATGTACAGCTGGATACAGAAGTACATAGAGAAGTAGCCTATGATTGGGTTAATACATTTCCCACTTTGGGGCCTAGGAGCGTGTGAACTGCAGAAGCAACAGCTATGCACAGAGCCCAGTTCCTAGATTTGAATACTTTTCTCAGTAAAACAGGAGCAAGGATCATTTGAGAAATGGCAGAAAGCAGAGCAGGAGCACAGAAATAAAAATGACCAGGTAACATCTTCACTAAAGAAAATATCTGGAAGTGCTCGCACGGAGAGATCTTGCCATAAAGAACACAGAAGCCACAAGAAGGAGCTCCCAAGGGAAAAACCTGTCCATCAAAATGTATCTTGCTACACTTAGAATAAAATACTTGTAAATATATCCTAGAATAAGTAAATAGTTGAAAAAAATAAATTAACAAATAAAAGATAAAGGATCGCTCTGCTTTAGAGCATTCCAATTTAAATGTGGAAAGAATGAGGGAAAGCAAAAGTCACTACCAGATAAACACTGTGGTAATATTTGCCCTAGGCAAGATCTATTGTAGATGATAAAATTAATGAGTAGAAGCTTATTCAAAAGGAGAATATTTTCATAGTCATAAGGGATCTCTCACAAGATATTTATTAATTCCAGAGAGTTAAATAGTAAACAGTTGACAAGGCTGGCAGACGTAACGTTAATGAAGGGATAAAGGTCAGCATCACCACTAATGAAACATATTATGTCTGGAATGTAATATTGTGTTTGGATATCACAAACTGAGAAAGGGGCAACCTAACTTCTGGGATATTTTTTCAAAAAATATATAACTGCAATCAGATCATGAGAAAATTTCAGGCAGACTCCCACTGAGGCATGATCACTAAAATAACTGACCAGTATTCTTCCAAAGTGCCACGATCATAGAAGACAAGTGTATCATGAGGACTTACCACAGAGTGAGGAGATTAGGCAGACATGGCAAAAAAATACAGTGTTGGGAGGGTATTCTGCACTATAAAATGGGTCTGTGTAGAAAAATTGTTGAAATCTAAGCAAGATGAGATATTTAACTAATAATATCGTATCAGTGTGAAATTCCTTGATTTGACCACTGTACTCAGGTTACATAAAAGATTTTCACTAAAGGACAATGGGAGAATGAGTTTGAACCCTACTAGTTCTGTAACTTTTCTGTAGCCTCAGTAATTTCAAAAAGTTTAAAAGACATTAAATCACTTGTTTACAAAACAAAATAAGGTTTGGGGTTTGCTTCAGATATTGTTTACAACTGTTGGCAAACATGCCCTCTACTGGCTCACAGTTCAAAAGGGAAGTCAGACACAAACCCAGCAGTGAAGAGCAATATGATAAGGGAATGAGAGGATGGCTGGGAGAGGAGAGGTGGGGTCCTAGCTGAAGAAACAGTGCACATGGGGCTCTGGCTAGAGAGAATGGATGAAGAAAGGCAGCCAAGAAGAGAAGGGTTTGCAAATCTGCCAGGTAATGCACTCGAGGTCTTCCCATTCAGGGCTGGGACACCTTCAGCAGATTCCTATTGCCTGTAGAGTAATGCAGCTGTATTCATCATTTAGCCCATTTTATAAATGTAGATTGCTATCTCACAATTTTCTCTATCAAGACCTCTTTCCTGACACCGTTCTATGACACAGTCTTCATTCTCCATAAGACTTTTGTATTGTCATAAATCCTGCATAGTTAAAAGAAATACAAAGCTTCATGGCCTTTTGGGGCAACTAAATGAACTTGAAATACATTTTAGTGCATTCATAGATAATCTTGAAGTGAAACATTGGTGATTTGTCATTTCTTTCTAACCTGGTGTGGACACTGGAACCTGAAAGCAGTGGAAGTGGCTGCTCCCTACTGTACCCCACCCTCTTCTAAATGCAAGAGTTGTTGCCACAAAAACAAAAAAAGAGTTGTTGCCATATTGAAGTAGCCCCCGCACTCATCCTAGCTATTTTTGAGGTGCTGAGCAGAGAGCAGTCAGGACTTTGCTCAGGTTGATGTTGCTTCTTCTTCTTCTT
>RJWT010000245.1:62415-78288 GCA_004365215.1 Cuniculus paca | reverse complement strand
TCCTGGGCAAAGATACAGAGTAATCCAGCTTATTTGGGTGGGCTCCATTACTGCATTCCAAAAAACAGAATATTACGGTTTTTTGATTTAGGTGCAAGTGGAAATGAAAAAAATTTTTTTTGATATTGTGATTAATGGAGAGATTCATCCTAGTTCTCTGCAGTTTTGGGAAGTGTGTGTGCTCTTATACTTGCTTGCTGAACATTTATTTTTCCAAAAGGACACAATTTATACTTTGATGTTGATTTTGCTTGTAGATTTGTGTTACTTAGCAGCAATCACTAACACATGTTCCAGTGGTCCTTCTGTAATACCGGTATCCCTTGTTATAATTGAGCTTGTGCATTATTTTTCTTAAAATATGTAGTACACTAGTTTTACAGAGATAAATGCAGTATTGACAAGTTCATGGCAGTTTAGCTAAGATCTTTGACTGTTTGAGACAAAAAGAAATAAGCATGGGTTTATCCTCTGAAGGATGAATGTTGAAAAATTCTAAAACCTAAATATGCTAGGAATTTCTAAGTAGGGAATTACAGCTCATTTTGAATTTTACCTATTTTATAAAGCAAGGGATATCTGTAATTGGACATCATAGAATACAGAAGCTCTAGGCTTATCTGTATTTCTCTGTGACACTAATGATATATGTCTGAGGGTAAAGTGTTGCCTATATCGCATGTGATTGCATTGAAATGATTATAACCAACATTATAGTTTGTTCATTGTGGTGCATGTTTACTGTCAGACTATACTTAATACTAATTCATTTTGAAATTAGGTGGGCTTTCAGGTCTTTGATTATGGAAGATTTTTAGATACAATAGGTGATACGTATTATTAGTTGAATTATCTAGTTTCTGCTAATTTCTAATTTTTTGTTAAAAACCAATCCTTTTAAGTTTAAATCTGTCCTTATTGCGTGAAGAATTCTCATTCTGACTTCAACAGAGGAGTAAAGTCATTTTGTGAGTTGTTCATTTATATTGTATTATAATTACTTTTTCTTCCTTTTGCACAGATTGCCACACTGAAGGTCAAAATATTTTATTCACAGATGGAGAATATATTAATCAAATAGCTGCTTCAAGAGATGTAAGTACTTTGAAGCATGAGTAACTGGCACTAATAAAATCCTTTTGTTGGGTTTTTATTAGATAAAAAGCCTTAAAAGACTGACTTATGCACCATAATATTATGGATATTTTATTTCTTTTAGGATGGTTTTGTTGTTAGAATATTTGCCACAAGTAGTGAACCAGTGCTGCAACAAGAATTACAACTTAAACTGGCCCGAAAATGCTTGCATGCCTGTGGCATCTCACTATTTGATCTGGAAAAGGACTTGCATATAATAAGTAAGATGGCAAAATAAATCTTTTCCATGTGTTAATTTTCACATTCTTTATTCTTTAAAAAAAAACTAACAGTTCAGTTTATATTTTAGTTTTATTTGTTTATTTTTAAATTTATTGGTATAATTTAGATATACATAATGATCACATTCATCATAGGGAATTTGTACCTTTATATGGTATATCTTAGTTCTTGTCTTTTTTCCCATTCCTCTCTTTTCTCTCTTATTTATAAAGCTTTGTTTCCATTTTATCTTTCTTTTCTCAATTTTGTCTTCCCTTTCTTCCTTTCCCCATCTCTACCCCTACTTCCCCTTCCTTTTGAACAATTTCTTCCTGTTTCACAGTATCTATTATACATTTTGGTCCTTACACTTTTAGTTTCTCACCAGAGAGACTATGTGATATTTACACATATGTGTCTGATTCACTTAAAAGCATATGCTCTCAAAGTGCATCCATTTACCTAGAAATGTCTCAAGTTTGTCTTTCTGTATGACTGAGTAGTACTCCAATGTATAAAAAACTCTATCTTCTTTATCCATTCATTGGTGATGGGCATTTGGATTGTTTTCAAAAGTTAGCTGTTAGAAACTGTGCTGCTATAAATAATTGGTGTGCATATATAACTGTGATATGATACTTTTTATTCTTTTGGGAAGATATCAAAAAGGGAAATAGCTGGATCAAATGAGATCTCTAGTCCTATGTTTTTGAGGAATCTCCACATTGATTTCCACAGTGGTTGTACCAGTCTATACTTCTACCAGCAGTGGAGAAAGATTCCTTTTTCCCTACAGTCCCACCAGCATTTGTTATTGCTTGATTTCTTGATAATAGCCATTCTTTCTGGAGTGAGATGGAATTTCAGTGTTGTTTTAATTTGCATTTCTCAAATGACCAGTGAGGTTGAACCTTTTTTCCTATATTTATTTGCTGTTTCAACTTACTCATTTGAGACATGTCTGTTCATTTCAGATGATCATTTTTGGATTGGATCTTTAAATTTGAGGGAGTCTGATTTTTTTTTTAATTCTTTATATGGTCTAGATATTAGTCCTTTGTCTGAGGGACAGCTGGTTAAAATCGTTTCCTACTCTGTGGGTTGTCATTTCATTCTGTTGGTGATTTCTTTTGCTGTGCAAGAAACTTTTTAATGGAATGATATCCCAGTTGTTGATTCTGTGTAATATTTTGTTCATGAAATCTTTGCCTATACCTACATCTTCAAGAGTTCTACCTATTCTGTCTTCCAGCATATTTAGTGTTACTGTTTTAATGTTTAGATCTTTGGTCCATTTTGATTCTAGTTTATGGTGTGATGAGAGACATGGGTTTAGTTTTGTCTTTAGCATGTATTCAACAGGTGTTGATTGAAACCCCTTACTCTTATATTTTGGACATGCACATAACATATTTTAATTGCCAGCCTCCCAGTGATCCCCCTTTTCTTACCCTCCCCTGGTTTCACATGTTGTTTGATGGGTTTTGATGTGTATAATGTATTTTGATCATATTGATCCCCCCATTACCTACTGTCCCATCCCTTCATCCTTCCTCTTCTTCCCTGCCTCTTGTCTAATAATAATTTCTCTTCTACATTGTCATGTTTTTTAGATTTCACATATTGAGAACATACAGTATTGTTCTGAGTCTGGCTTATTTCTCTTAAAATGATGATTTCAAGATCCATCTTATTTTTCTACTGAACCTTTTATTTTTATTTGAACAGATTTTCAGACTACCTGTAGAATTACCCTATAGATTATAAAAATAGTAATTGATTTAACAAAGCGATCAGTGATCTTTCATCTAAATATAGAAATACAGATAACCACAGAGTATTTCTTGGACTTAAGATACTTTGTCTTACAGTGTTGTGAAAGAAATGGGGATCACTAGTTCCTACAAGGGTCTCTTTTTATTTGCCATGTCACTCTAAGTTTAATAATGCTGCTCTTTAACTTGTGGGATTCTTCAGATGATCCAACTTTTTTATGGTTGTCTAATGAAATTTAATAAACTTGATATTAGTGCTTTACTTTGCACAATCTTTATTTAATTACATAGTGTTTTTGCAGTTCTTCTATAGAAAAATATATTGAGTTGGAATTATAGATTTTTTAATTTAAAAAGCCTCTAATCTATTTAGTAGTTTGTATGACAAGACAAAGTAATAAAGTATACTGTATATAAATTTATAATTAGTTACTCATAGTTTCACAATTTGAAAAATGTATATATAGATTTGTGTGTGTATATACATGTAAATATTCAAATCTGTGGAGAAACTGTATAAAATGTTCTTCTGTGGAAAGAAACATATTACAAAAAATCTGAAATACTTTAATTGAAATATCTGTGTGATATCACTAAAGCTTAAATGACTGCAACTACACAAACCTCCCCCAGCTTTATATTTAGTCATCTGTTATCTGGGTAATATCGTTGTGAGAAGCAAATGCGAGAAAGTTGATAAACACTGCAATGCCTGGTACCTAATAGATATTCAATAAAAAAATTTCCATTTGTGTCCTAATTCAAGGAATATTACTGATACTGAAATTTTGATTTTTTTGTGTCTTTCCTTGGAGTAATGTACCTGTTCTTTTTTTTTTTTTTTTTTGACTCTGGCACACAAAATATCTTGCTTTTGAGTGATATTAATTGAATTGGTTTAAATTACTCAAAAGAATATATGTACCTGGAGTTATTCATATTAGAAATGCAATATATTTACTTCCTTGTGTTATAGGTACAGGGTTTGATGAGGAGTCAGCAATTCTTGGGGCTGGACGAGAATTTGCACTAATGAAAACAGCAAATGGAAAGGTAAATGACTCATATTAACTTTCTCTGCTTTATGAGCGAATTGGTATAATTTGTTGATTAGTTGATATAGTTTGTATGTTTAAACACTTTTTTGTATAGTAAAAATTGTATGTTAGAAATAGTATTATGAAACAATTATGACATTTTAAGACCCTAAAACTGTATAAATTTTATGAAATGTTGTATTTTTGTAAGTATTTAATTAGGGATGTTGTGTGTAATTTTTTCAGTTATAGCGAATTGGTATTTTGTGCTTATTTTTATAAACAAAATATTCATTTGAAGTTTCTATAAATATGCGGAAGTACACTGAGTATAATTTGGGGAAAGTAGTAGCATATGTAATAAGTCATGTTTGTAGAGATCAATCTATAGAAATGAAAGCTCCTTTAGAGTTTAGGTGCTCATTATTTTTGTTTTTCAATGAAATATTGAAAACTTTGTTTGCTCGTGAAATATGGTGCACTATTCTAAAGCCACTGTAATTGTCTTTTTTTTTTTTTAATGTATAAGATATATTACACTGGAAAATACCAGAGTCTTGGAATCAAACAAGGCGGTCCTTCAGCAGGAAAATGGGTTGAGCTACCAATTACAAAATCTCCGAAGATAGTACACTTCTCAGTTGGACATGATGGCTCACATGCCCTTTTAGTTGCAGAAGATGGAAGCATATTCTTTACAGGATCTGCTAGTAAAGGAGAAGATGGAGAGTCAAGTAAGTTGACTGATCGACTGGGCATTTAGTAAAAATAATGTAGAATATGGTGACATAAAATCTGTCAATCTCAGTAACACTAACCTCACCAACAGTTAATAGACGATTTAAAATTGTGGAATATTCATTAAATGATATACTGTGTTAGATGTGTTTGCTGATCATCTAGAGTTATTATTTATGAATTTTTGTGCTCTATGTACATGGCTATTTATCTGAGAATGTATGCTTGTTTTGTTACATCATTTGGTATTATTGTAAAAACTTATTATTCCAATAGATAATTTAGGAAGCTGAAAACTTTGAAAGGAATATATATTAAACCTTGTATAACCTTATATAATAGTTCAGCTATGGCTTACTATTTTTAGTGCTCTTTATGACAGAATCTTTGCTTAACGATGAAAAAAATTGAATAGTTTTATTTTTTTCTTATATTTTTTGTTCTGCCTAGAGTTTTCCTCAAAGTATCATTTTTCTCTTTCTATAACTGCTCATGTATTTTGTACATTGTAGCACATTAGAGTAGCATCTTACAAGAATAAGGTTTTGAAATCAGCACATAATGTAAATATTCCTTAAAATAGCCATGAAGTATATTGCCATTTTTCAGAAGCTTCTACACAGCCTATTTTTCCTTCTTCTATTTGAAGAATATTGTTTTTCTTGGGTTGAACTACCAGGTAGTTACTGTCCATATGTGTATAGATTGCGTCATACTGAAGTAACTCCAGCACAGCAAGATGTTTATATTCTGGAAGGTGACCTGGAAATGGGTCGATCAGAGGAATAGTTGATTGATTTTTCCATCTTTTACTTATTTCAAGGATCTAGTTTTAGAGATCAGAAGCTGCTCAAATCATCCTCATTCAAATTTATTGATTCTTCTCCTATGTGTACATTTCCTTTCTTTATAATATCTCATTGACATGGTAGAGTTGCTTAATAAATATGTGTAGAATGAATGAGAAACTTATTTTACTTTCCAGGATGTAGCATACTAACAAGTGTGAATCATAGCCTGAGAGCAAAGAAGAATATGTCTTGTCTGTCTGTCTGTACAGGATAATTGCATCCCATACAGGATATAGGAAGACATATGTTTGTATGTCTGAGTGTATGTGTGTGTGTATTAGTGTGTATTTGTGTGTTAGTGGAATGAGTTCATGATGTAAAAGGTAACCCAGAGATTGTGCCTGCAAAGTTTGGTGGCACTTTACTATTTACTATTTAGAAATTTACTATTAGAAATTTTTATGTGCTACGAAGAAGGAAAACTTGACAGGAAAAATTGACAGTGATAGCTTAAATATTGACCAGATGAGGCTGGCAAGTTGAGTCATTTTAACTGACATGTTGAAAATCCCAAGGTTTTGTGAAAAGTAAATGAATGTGTCATTAGTACAAATACTGTGCTCTTTTTCCTTTGGACTTTATATACAAGCTATTAGTAATGTCAGTTGAATATAGGTACCCTTAATGTACTACACTCTTTTTTTTAAGCAAAGAGCAGACGGCAGTCAAAACCATATAAGCCTAAAAAGATAATTAAAATGGAAGGGAAGATTGTGGTATATACAGCCTGCAATAATGGAAGTAGTTCCGTTATATCCAAAGATGGAGAGCTGTACATGTTTGGAAAAGATGCCATTTACTCTGATAGTTCAAGTAAGTTAAAAAATACAAACATTTTGTTTTTATGCAGAAAAGATCCAATATCAATCATTAGGTGTTACAAAGGCATGTCTAGAAACTAACTTTTGTAGTGTGCTTTCTTTGCGTTTTTTGCATTTTGTTTCATATGAAACATACAGGAATGAATTTTTCTTCATACCTTGTCAAAGAGAACTACATCTCTAGCTTCATGCACAGCTAGTAATGGAGCTTGGTGGTTTTCTCCAGAAAACTTTTCCTCACTCAGGTACTCATGTGGCATGTCCCTCGGGTAATAGTGGTGGTATCTTTTGGGGGAAATGATTTTTATAACAAAATTGACTTATAATTGTTGAATTATTTGTCTCCCCCGTTAGGTTATTAGAGTGGGATTATCTCTCTTGCTATTATATTACATGCCCAATGCCTAGCATAGGTATGGCACATGATAGGTTTTGAAGAATTACTCGTCAAGTAATTGGTTGACTGAAAACTAAAAATTTCAGAATTGAATATGAGATATGGAATTAAATAAACTCTAGTCCCAAAAACTATTAGTTTTCTAGATTTTCTTTCTAGCTATTAGAAATGAGTATAATAAATCATCTCATGTGGGAATATTTTATGTGAGATAAATTTATAAAGCCTTTGAATTTTGTTGTGGAAAGGAAAACAAAGTTTAATGTTTGATTGAAAGTTTAAGTGATCGTCTCATGCAGGACACATGACATATTATACTAGTTATTAAGTTAAGCTATACTCAGGTGATAACATGAGCTAACTTGTGGTAATATTTGAATTCTCAATTGGCTAAAACTATCAAAATGAATCTAGCTTTTGGAGTAATGCACATATAGTTTAAAAATAATTTTCAATATAAATGTTGTTTGCTAAAATTTTCTCAACAGGTTGAAATATATGTGTTTACTCAGCATATATTTCTTCTCTATTGACAATATATAAGGCACAGTGTGTAAGGAGAAACCAAATAGGTTTAGTTTCCTCCTGTCTTCTTCAGTATTTGGGAGACTGTTGGATATGGTAGAATTTAAATAGTCAAGAGGTGTGGTATAGTAGTTATAGACATAGATCCAGTTGCTAGCACGAGTGCTTTTTAGTAGGTTAACAGTTTACTCAACCTTTTAGAGCATCAGTGCCCAGCCTTTTGCTTGCCTGGGCTGCACTGAGTAAAGGGGAATTGTCCTGAGCTGCATATAAAGTATACAGTGTGGTTAATGCTTTTGTTATTTTTGTTGTAGCACTAAAATGAACTAATGCAACAAGCCTAAGCTTAATAATTTAATATGAAAACTTAGATTGAAAATACAGGTACTATTATTAGTAATCACTGCATTCTACTCACCAAGTTGCAGAAGCAGTTGTAACATCTGATACACATGTATGTGGGTTTCTGTTTAGCTGTGTGTGGTGGGTACAGGAGATTAAGTTAGCACTGCCCTGTGCCCTCCCCTACAAAGCATTCTGTTTTCACCAAGGCATGTATGTGCTTGAGCATTGCATAATCAAGTCAAGAAAAACAAAATCACAAAATTTAAAAGTTTGCAATCTATCAAGACCATATTACTAGCTGTTTTGTGCCCCATGCCACTCACAGGATGGGGTTGGATACACTTGTTTTAGAGCTTTCTGTTTTACTCCCTTTAAAAGGGGCTAGAGATGGTACCTTCTTCAGGTAATTGTTGCATAAGAATTACCAGAGGTAATGCTTCAGAAATGCTTTGCATAGAGCCTTTGAGCAAGTAAAGCCTCAAGATATGTTAGCTAGTACTGTTAATAAGAAATACTTCTGTTAAATATGTCTTTTTCAAGTGAGCAATCATTTTTAAGGTGCACTTAACAGATGTAGGAAAAAGGGAAAGCCACCTTAAGGAAGCAGTATTGGTGCTGATAATGTAAAATAGTTTTCTCTGTGTGGATGGAAGGTTGATATTCTGTGTAATTTTAAACAAGATATTTTTTAAAAAAGTTTTTGATCTGATGAAAAATATTTAGTAATCTTTGATTTTTTTTACTGTTACTACTTGATAAGATTAAGCATCATTCTGAAAAATTAAAGTTGATGCAAAAACATTAATATGGGTGGAACTTGAGTGTGACAAGTGTTATGAAAGTAATATGTGAATAAAGGAAGTTTAGAAAAACAGCTATGTAGTGGATCACACAAGGAAACATTGTAAACTGAAAAATACTGTACTGCTTTGGAAAGTCTTACATGTTTCTACAAAGACATCATTGCAGGATACTATGGGAATTGTTTTACTTTGGTTTTTTGGAGTTAGGTTAAAGCAAGTAAAGTAATGATTTATGGGCTTCTTTATTTCTGTGCCAAAATGCTTGAGACCTACTGGCCTTCTGAATACTGTTGAGAGGTGGTATTCTTTGGAGCAAGCATTCAGAAGTAAGCTTGAGATAATGTTACAATAAAGATTTATCAAAAAAAAAAAAAGGAAGTGGCCTGGTGTGGTGGCACACTCCTGTAATCCCAGCATTTGGGAGGCTGAGGCAGGAGGATTCTTGCAAGTTCGAGACCAGTCTGGGTTACAAAGTGAGCACATGGCCAGCCTGAACTGCATAACGAGACCCTGTCTCAAAAAGACAAAAACAAAAAAAGGATTTATCTGAAGTCTGAATAACATGTAAGACTTATTGAAACCATGTTAAAAATTTTTTAAATTTAATTTGGTGTTATCTGCCACTCTCGGTTACCTACCTTCTTCATACTATTTTGGTTAGTTATTTTACGCCAGAAATTAGAAGGTCTGTATTGAAGTAGCTCTTTTCCTAGGCTCACAGGGGCTTTGTTGTTTTAACCAAATTTGTGTCTTTCCTGTAGGTTTGGTAACTGATTTGAAGGGGCATTTTGTAACTCAGGTAGCTATGGGCAAAGCTCACACTTGTGTTTTAATGAAGAATGGAGAAGTTTGGACATTTGGTGTAAATAATAAAGGACAGTGTGGACGAGACACTGGTGCCATGAATCAAGGAGGAAAAGGTACGTGTATAATTTTTGGCTATTAAAATTTGTGTAGTTTTTTCATTGGTTTCATGGGACGTAGTGAAGACTCTTAGTCTTTTCAGTGAGTGGCTCTTAGATTTTTTACTTATGAATTAAGAAAATGCCTGAATTTCTCATTTATTTTGTATTTATTGCTAAAATGTATATTCCTGGAAAAACCGAACATTTTTAGTTTCTGAGCTAGATTACCTTTGCAGTTTGTAAAATTCTGCATAAGATAATGATGCCTCTTTGATTTAGCATTTTTCAATGACTGAGTTATTGTAGAAAAGTTAATTTTCCAAACTATTACTGGTAGATCCTTTTGTACAGTGTCTTTCAGCTATTTTGGCAACAGTTTATCTGGCAAATAATGTCTTCCTACTTGTACTTGAATCTGTTTTTACATCTAAGAATGATTCTTACAAATATCTGACCCTTCATCAAAAAAAGATTAAATTACAAATGCACCTTCTTCATAGTGTCCTTTGTCTTGCCCTCAAGCTATTGAAGAGATTGGAGGGGTTTATTCTTTGATTGCCTTGTTATGGTTTTTTTCATTTGTTTGACTTGGAAATAATGTGTCTGCTTCATTGTTGCTTTCAGTTATTTCTAGCTGCTATCATCTTGTCTGTACCCTTCATTCAATTTCTAGCTTTCTGTTTTTAAATTTGTATGAGCTGGAAAAGAAAACACAGTGCATACATATTATTAGAACTTAGCATCAAGCTGTGCTTCAAGTACCAGTATTTTGTGGAATAAACTGTATAAATTAACAAAGTCATATTTGTTTCTTTTGGGCCCTGCTTGATGGCAAACTCATCTGGGACTCAGAAACCCCATTTTTTAACTTTTTTGGCATTACGTGTATGTGTGTGTGTGTGTGTGTGCGTGCGTGTGTGTGTGTGTGTATTTAGAATATATCATTTTTATAAGGACTGTCTCTTAGAGTATATTGATTTTAAAAAAGAAAGAGCAAAATAAAGAAAATGTATTATTTTACAGCGGAAATAGTTTATCTTCTTGTTAAGGTGGTCAACCGTAGTTTTGCATAGCATTGCTAGGGCAAAGAAAAGAGAATTAGTTTACTGTTCTATACCATATATTTCTATACTATATATTATATATATTTCTAGACTATGTATATGTTATATAGTGTATATGTATATATATATATATATGCTTCTATATTATAAATACATGCATGTATTTTTATACTGTATATATTTAACACTATATTCAAATTAAATTTTTGTAAAAGGCTTGAACCAAGCAAAATTGTTTCTTCATTGTTCAGAAACTCTTGTGAAAATTGGCATAAATTTGCATCTTTATATTGAGTTCTTAGAGGACATTCTTTAATAATCAAAACAAGATTTTTTTCCTTAATAGGAATCCCATTTATTTTCTTAGTAAGTCATGAATTATAGTACAGCTAAATAAAGCATGTAAAATTAATATAAGTTGGCAAATGAGAACATAAAGAGATTTTTAATTATTTTAAATAGGGAAACTACAAAAATAATTTGGAAATTTAAAAACTGTGCATCCACCATGTCTTGTGAAAGGTTTATATTAGGAAAAATTACAGATAGTATTCAGATACCCTGCATTTCCATTGTAAGGGTTGTTATACTCCATTTTTGTCTAGCACTAACCATTTTCATGACTTTGATAAATATCCTTTCAATCATGTTCTTATAATTTTTTATTCTTACATGTTTTGTATTTAGGATAGATAGCCTACTATATAGGTGTGCATAAAAATCTAACATTTTATGCTTTATAAATATTAGTCTTTCAATTTTTTCTGCAAATTTTTTGGCATCTCCATTGTATTAGTCTGTTTCTAAATGGTTTATGTTAATTGCTGTGTACTAAAGAATTACCACGTATTTACTACAGTTTATTTTCCTGTTGATAGATGTTTATTTTTAGTTTTTCATTGTTAACAGATTTTTCTTATAAAATCTTTATCAGTATTTTTCTCTACGAATTTTTGCTTTATGTGGCCAGGTTTGTGATTGACATTATATAGAGGGTGTAGATTAATGAGGATAACAGTTATAATACTGTTGCAATGATTAAATGAATAATGCATGTATAGCCATGTATAAGCAAGTGTTCAAAACATTTTAGCTGTTGTTGTTGTTGTTAGTAAAAAGTCACTTGCCGGAGATATAGCTCAGCGGCACAAGTGCCTGCCTGCCAAGTGCAAGGTCATGAGTTTGATCCCCGGTACAAAAAAAAAAGTAAAAATAGTCACTCAGGCTTCCTTCAGGATTGTTTTACTCTAACTCTAGACAAACTTGTCTGGTGCTTTTTTATCTCATTTCCCAACCTGCTCATTGGTTTGAAGCAGCAGGGTCAAAAGAGGCTATGTATATATGCTATGCATTTATTTATTGATTAGACATACTTTTATTGAGTGTTAATTCCATGTTATGTGTACGTTATAGTTTTAAAAGATAAAGTTCACTGAGAATAAGAGATCAGATGAGCAATACATAGCCTTGCCTTTGGGGATCTAAATCTAGCAGAGAAAACAAACAAAATAATTACTTGATTTCCAGAGGTTTGCTCTCTTGTAATACTGTGTGTCCCTTCATTAACTCTGTCACAGTTGTATTTTTACACTTTTGTATGGTTATTTGATTAATATGTGTCATTCTCACTCGATTTAAACTTTATAGTAGTTCATTAGTATAGTCTTCAGTACTTAAAGGTCTGCAAGCTAATCTGACATCTGCTCACTCGCCTTTTTTTAATATGGTAGTACAAGCTAATAACGGACTTTACACTTGTAAAGGGTTATAAAAAAAGTGACCATAGACTTACAGTATTTACAATCTAGCCTTTTACAGGAAGTTTGCTAATTCTTTTCCATAAAGGAATAAAATAGTAAGTTGAACAAATTATAACAAAAATTTTTTAAAGTTCCAGTTGAGATATGAACAAGTTTTGAGGGGGTAGTAACTGATTCCCTGGAAAGAGTAATAAGTACTTTCATAGGAAATTACTTTTGAGCTGAGTTTTTGAAGGATAAAAAGAGTTTCTCTGGTAGACAAGATAGGGAAAAGCATCTTGTAAATGAGAAGTGATGTAGAAGGAGTAAAAATGAACACAGATCCTAAGCATTTGAAAGGACACAGGATATCTGAAAAACAGAGGGAATTTAAGTGCAGGTGGTATGTAATTTGTACAGAAAAAATGAGGTTGAAGAAAACTGGGACCATATTTGTGACTCTACATCTCTTGCTTAGAAATTTTGTTCATGGAAATTCACTGGAGAGCTGTAAATTGTGGAGTCATATACTATATATTTGAATGCAGTGGAATGAATTCTATGACCAGAATTGTGGAAAGAATTAATTAAATTTATGAACTGAGATACCACTGTGTATGTCTTAGGAAGCTGATTTGTGAGTCTTAAGTTGTGGAGACCCTTGACATACAATATGCTTAGGAGCTTTTCTTTGGTCTGTTGAGTGAAGGTATTGGTAGTGAAGTTGGAAGAGGGACTAAAATCAGACTAGATTTAAAAGTATGATAGATAATGAAGAGATGTTTGACCATAGCCTTTCCTATCTCTTTTCAGAAAGGAAATGGGGAAAACATTTGTTAGCAGTCCCTAAATTAAAATTTATTTTTGTTTACATTTTACCATTTTTTTGTATAATAACTTTTCCTTTTTATTAAATTGGTGTATCTTGTAACATGGGATTAATTGAAATTACAAACTGATATGTCAAATAGGGTTTGGAGTTGAAAATATGGCAACAGCAATGGATGAAGACCTGGAAGAAGAGCTAGATGAAAAAGACGAGAAGTCCATGATGTGCCCTCCAGGCATGCACAAGTGGAAGCTGGAGCAGTGCATGGTGTGCACTGTGTGTGGTGACTGCACAGGCTATGGAGCCAGCTGTGTCAGCAGTGGGCGTCCAGACCGAGTCCCTGGAGGGTAAGACAAGGCTTCCCACTGAGTAAATCCCTTTTCAAATTACTCCAGGGTATATTCTTGACTGTGTTGTTTCTTAAAGACAATTAGTATATACTTACAATTCTTGTAATTGTTTTCTTTTGCACTAATTGCTAACTTAGTTTTATCTTTGCCTTTCTTTCATTTGATTCATTTTTTCTATGGCCATACCACCCTAAATGCACCTGACCTCATCATTTGATTCACTTAAATCATGTTTAAAAACAAGTCATAAATATCTCCAAGTCTGAGAATGTGACTTTGTGTTCTTTTTGTAAGCTTATTTAATGCCAAATACCTGTTTTTAATGAGCATGCATCTTGTTTTACATACAGTTACCAAATATGGTACAGAATATTTGATTAGACATATGTCATTTTCTTTTAAATTGAACTTTTCACAATTTTAGGTACTTCTAGAGTTGCATCATAACTGTTGTATTTATTCCTGTATCCTTTTATTACATTGTCTCTTTTTCAAAGTTCTACATTACTATTGATTTAAAGCTAATATATGAGTTTGGCAGAGTAAGAATCCATCTGCATCTTCCTTCTAGAATGTTGGGGGAATTTTGAATCTAATTTTTATAGCTGATATAACATATTAGCATGTCCTTTGTCAGATCAGATTTCTAATGGCTGATTTAGAAGAATGAGGACATTTTATGAAGGAAAACCAAGATTCGGGGTAGCCACTCCTGCATCTCTGACTTCTGTAATTTAGCAGATTTTTTAGTCAACTACTTTATCTCAGATCTCTGGATCAGCTCTTAATTTTCTTTCTAGCTTTATACTTTGCCTATCAAACTTAGATCATGTATAATGGAATTTTTCTTTGAGGCTCATGTGTAAGATCAGGTCTTGCTGCATTGACTGGGCTGATCTTAAATTTCTAGTTGAAGCAGTCCTCATGAGAAGCTGCGACTACAAGCTCTCACAACTATGCCTGGCATGACATATTTTTTTTAGAATAATTTTCTTTATTAATATGAGCAAAAAATATTTTTTACTCTTGGATTGTATGCCACAAAGCTTTACTTTTGACTGTTTTCTATTTTTAATTTAATTTGGATGTAGAAAGTCTTTGGTTTTTTAAAAACATTATTAGAACAGAAATTTATTCTCTCGAATCTTCCCCAAACTATTTCCATAAGAATTCAGTGTCTGTAGTCCTTTGAATTTGAGCCATTGTATATATATCATAAACAAATTTTTAAATTCATCGATTCTTCCTAAAAATTGTTCTTCTTTTATCCCTTTTTTCTCCAAATACTTAGCCAGTTTCCATTAATTTTTGTTGACCCATACAGGCACTACCTAACCAAGTACAATAATTTCTTAGTTAATGAGGCAAAATGAACATATGAATAAAGTTAAAATAGGGATATGTCAAGTTGCTAAGGACTTTTAAACATGACTTGAATTATAAAATTATGACTTATTTATTTTAGAGTAAATTTAAATTAAGTACTATTTTTAAGTAAATTTAAAATTTACTATTTTTAATTAAATACTAAAATACTTGTAATGTAAAATTGACCATCTTAACCACTTAAAGGTATACAGTTCATTGATATTATTAAGTATTTAATATTGTTAGACAGCTATCACCATCATCTATCTCCATATCTTTTTCACCATGAAAAACTGAAATGGTACTCATTAAACAGTAACTCCCTGTGCTTCTCTGTCCTCAGCCACTGGCAACTACCATTCTACTTTCTGTCTCTATGTTTTTATTTACTCTGAGTACCTCATATAAGTAGAATTATACAGTTTTCATCTTTTTGTGATAGCATATTTTGCTTAGTACTATAATATCCGTTGGGTTTATTCCTTTTGTGACATGTAAGGATCTCCTTTTTTATGGCTGTACAATATTCCGTATTTTGCTTATTCCTTCAGGCCTTGATGCACACTTGAGTTGCTTTCACACTTTAGCTATAGTGAGTAATGCTGCTGTGAACTTGCTTGGGCAGATACCTATTAGAGACCTTGCTGTACTTCTCTTGGGTATATGCCAAGAAGTGGAATTGCTGGGCCATGTGGTAAATCTATTTTTAATCTTTCAAAGTACCACTGTTCTGTTTTTCATGGTGAATATACCATTTTACACAAGTGTTTCAGTTTCGCATGTCTTCATAAACACTGCTATTTTCTGATTTGTTTTTTTTTGTTTTTTTTTTTTTTTTTTTTTTTTTTGGTACCGGGGATCAAACTCACGACCTCGCCCTTGCCAGGCAGACACTTACACCACTGAGCTAAATACCCGGCTATTTGCTGATTTTTTAAAAAATTAGTATCAATCCTGATGGGTGTGA